>DVXP01003454.1:0-11297 GCA_018235645.1 Junonia grisea
GAGCTGACAGATCACCTGATGGTAAGTGAATGCTGTCGCCCATGGACATTTGCAACACCAAAGGAGCTACAAAATGCTTTGCCAGCCTTTTAGGGGTATGGAGGGGGAATGAATGGGGAATTAATGGGGAAGGGGTGGGGAATTGGGCCTCCGGTACCCTCACAAACGCGGCGAAACACGACGCAAGCGTCATGTCACGCCGGTTTTCTGTGAGGCTGTGGTATCACTCCGATCGAGCCGGCCCATTCGGGCAAATGCATGGCTCTCCCAGAAATTCAGCAATTCAGCCTAGATCGAATAATAACAATTAATACCTACCTAGGCGGGTGCTGAAACTTCTTTTTTTTTGTCTATGCTACAGCCTAGTCTACTGACAACAGTTCATATACAAAGCAGTACCAAGTTGATTAATGAAATAGCTAATATAGCTTTTTTTATGGTAAAAGACGGAACCGTAACCCCATTGGGTAGGAGACTCCATTCCGTCCCTATTTCATAACCCACTTTTTTCCTTTATCCTTTTTTAAAACATTTGTTGCTCCCCTGTTTTTGCAAATGTCTATGGACAAAGTGATACACCAGAGGTATGGCCTACAATCTCATTAAACCACTATTGTTATAAAAATTTTCCTGACACATTTGTTACCATTATACGAGAACGAATGTTAATTTATCACTCTATAATAATACAATTAAGCTGCCAAGGCGCCTCATCAATTATAATTACAAAGTAGAAAGCTAGGGTCTGTAATTGAAAGTCTATGAACCTAATTAGTGTCTCACTGAGGTCAAGGAAGACTATTATACGTAGTGACATAATAGGTGATAAATTAATTATTTTTTTATATTTACTTACGACTAACGACTACGAGGTTTCCATTCGTCGTCGTCAGCCAATCGCAGTCCACTGCTGGACATAGGCCTCCCTAAGTTTTCGCCAAACATCCCGGTCCTCCGCAACCCTCATCCAGCTCATTAACCCCAGTTATTGAGATATAATTTGAATGTATATTTTCAGCTACAATTGCTGCACAAAACGGTAAACCAGTGTTCAAATACAAAACATGGAGAGTCAAAGGAAAAGTTATACCAGAAGTTTTCGAGGACTACAAATCGGTAAGATTTAACAAATTTTGTTCTTTCGCTTTTATTCATATTCACGTTATTTTGATTACTATTTCGATTAGCAGATTTATAATATTAAAACTATATGATACCTACCTACATATTCAGATAAGAATTGTTTCGGTCAAAAAAGTCAAATTTTAATTTAAATAAAAACAAGCGAGTAGGTATAAACGTTGAATTAAATTATCACAATAATTTTACGTTTAGGTATTTAAAGTTGTTTTACTTATTATTATGCTAATGTAAATTTTCGGCTCTATCAAAAAACACGACAACCTAGAAAAATCTAGCAAGTTATTTCGAAGCCAGTTTTATATCGCGAAAAACTTTACTAAAATGGCAAAAAATGAAGGCAAAAAACACTGTTACAGATTGATTAAAGACTTATAATAATTAATACATAGTTATTGATATAATGATATATTTTTATACCTTTTTATAAACTTTTTTTACTGAACTTAATAAAACTAAATAAAAGTAAACTCCTTAATTAAAAAATAATAATTAACTCGAGAGTATTTGCAAAGATAATCCGCACAATGAAATACTTTTAAATAAGAACATAGCCTCCTTATGATGTTGTCATTCATTAGTAAGGTAAATTTCTTTTATAGTACTTACCGAATTCAGAAGACACGAATGTAGAAATGAGAGGTGAGATCATGAGAGTTGTAAAATATTAATTTATATTACCTAAAAATTGTTAAACTCGTTTTTACAGAAGCACTTAGAAGTAAAATTGTTATCTAGTTTTCATTTCATTTATTTCGTAGTATAAATAAAAATTACACTAAAATTTATTAATTCAAATGGGTCTAATTTTTTTAAGAAAAATGCGACCTCCGCGTGAATTGCACATTGTCACAGAACACACTTCGCGTGAGTTAAACATGGTCACAGAACACACTCCGCGTGAGTTAAACATGGTCACAGAAATAGCTGATCATTTCTTATTATTTATTAAAGAGTCACATTGTACCCTTCGATCCCCTAACATTTTCTTATATCTACTAAAGCCGGAAAATGTTCATTGGACTATCCAAATCGCACCCGTTATTTTTTCTCGGACATACAAACATTCGAAAAATCTCCTTTTTGAAATATTGTTTTAAAGTTTATAATATTTATTTACGATGATTCCTCGATAAGTTTTTGAGGTGAAACGTGTCAGCAACAGGAACACGTATCAGCAGCATGAATATTATCACAACGAATTAAACGCGCCACTGCACTATGACCCGTGTATCACACGTTTTATGTGCCAAATTATATCAGATCCAGGAACCTGTCTGATCTAGTTCCTGTATCAGCATGAATACAACTGTAACCATAACTAATATAAATAAGACAGTAATAAAAATCGTAGTAACTATGCAAATTAACTTAGTTGGAGGTAATGATTTTTTTGTGGTTCCAATTCGACCAAGAGTCGAAAGTGTTTCGTTTTTTACCAACTACTGAAAATATCAAGTACCTACCTACATTAAGTCTCTAAGTTAAAGGACAAACAAAAATTATTTAAAATGAACTCTTTACTTTTATTAATTTATTTAAAAAAATGATAAAATTAATAGTTTCCCATAATACCTATCTGATAGTTAAAAAACTAACGATATTGTTTCGACAAAATCGGCTCTGAAACTATTTAGGTAACTAAGTTAAAAGTACCTAATTGCCTAATTCCTATTTCTAATTTATTTTTTCGAATACTTTGGAATTATATGTCCTTACCGAAGTTTTCACTAACCTTTATACCTACCTAATATTATCCTTTTACTTAAAGAGGTCGTCGATCGATGGACTTAAAAATATATAAAATTAGGTAGGTATAAAAACCCAAACATTATGCGATTTTAAGTACCTATATATATTTTTATTATATAATGAACTATTTCGTTTGATATTTGATACATACCTGCATATTTAAGGACATGTTTTATATTCATCAAATTAGCAGGTAAATCACGTTTAGAAGCCACGTAGATATTTGCGAGTTTTTTACATTTACACGTGTATGTTAATAAAATACTTTGTTTTAAAACACATCCGGTAGGTACTTATATTTGATAAATATAGCAAAAAAATCAGAATTTGAGCGAATTACATACGATTGAATGTTATTGTCATATTGTGTAAGCAACCATTGACTCCGAGATAATATAGTTTATCAAATAATATATAATTCAAACATTATACCTATTTTATGTAATTATATTTCATTTTTAAAATATTTTCAGCTGCAATAAAATGTCACGATTTAAATAAAATAAATATTTTACAAGTTGAATGCAAAATATAATTAATGAATAGATAAAATTACAATTATTAAATATTTAAAGCTATTAAATACTTAATTGTCTTAATGTCTTATAACTTATAATTGTCTAAAGCCAAATAAGTATTTTTATTATGTAGGTGCAAACTATGATGACTTGCCTTTTGTAAAACGTGACGTTCATATTTCTTGTTAATTGTTATAAAAACTTGGACAAAAAATAAATAACACATCTTCGTCGCAATGTTAACTCCGACTCAATTTTAAAACTTAAATATCTATTTTTTTCACAAGATATACAAGAATATGCAATTTTTAGCTTTATATCTTTTAAATAAATATAATACCACGAACTTAATACAAGTAATTTATCAATATTATTCATAAAATTAATTGTTTTCTAGGTTAATGCAGACATCAACGTGCTTCCATTTTGTACACAGTTTATACCCATGGAAGTAATTCTTTACCCAAAATATCAGAGCATTTGCTACCATCCCAGTATCTTGCCGAGACATAGAGGTGCATCGTCAATAAACTGGTCAGTACTTTTTACACATACTAAAATTTAAAACACAATAAATATGAACTATGAACTACGATTATTTATTTTAAAATAGTTGTGTTGTCGTTATTACAAAGAATTAGACGTCGCGCCTGGTGAAATAAGAAAATAAACTTATTTAGCAATAGTTAATGTACATACGTATATTACCTACATTAGCTACAATTGTATCTGTTGTTTATTGTATCTGTAATCTGTAAAACAAGTCAAACTACATGTTGTTACTGGTTTCAGGACTTTAATAGAAGGAGACACAACATGTGGTCTATCAATATTTTGGGCAGACGATGGTTTGGACACTGGACCAATTCTACTTCAAAAGAGTTTCCCTTGCACGATAGATGATACTGTAGATACGTTGTATAATAAATATCTATATCCAGAAGGTAAGCTAAATTCTAACTATTTTGATATTTCTAAAGTAGGTATATTATTTATTAAGTTCTTCAGAAAATTTATTACAACGCAAACTTCTCATTAGGTTCTAATGATAAAAATGATAAAATTTTAAAGTACCTAATCGGCGACAGTAACTTTAGTCTATAAGTATAATTTTAATATCATTTCTTATTCTTGTAGGTATAAAGGCACTAGCAGAATCAGTTAACATGGTAGCTAATGGAACTGCACCCCGAATAACACAAACTGAAGAGGGAGCTACTTACGATCCCGCTCTATTTAAACCTGAAACACACCAGGTCAGTCTCAAATTGAAACGTAATTTCTGATCACAAACAAAGTTAGATTACTTACATATACCGAAAATGTATATCATATTCCGAAAAAAAGATTACATTAATTTTATATCTATCAGTAGGTGACGTTTTAAGTGTGTGAACAAAAATACGTAGGCTGCGTAAAATCTGCTGCCAGAATTTAATCTATGTAATTTTCTCAGATTGACTGGTCAAAAGGAGGTCTAGCATTACACAACTTCATTCGTGGACTGGACTCATCTCCTGGCGCTACCACTTTTATAAAACCACAAACCAAAGACGGCGTTGATGAGAGCAAGGATGCTAATGTGGAAGTAAAGTTCTTCGGTTCATCACTTTGGGAAGGGGAATATGAAACAGAAGGTGATAAAGTGATCATACCGGGACTGTTAAAGCCAGCGGTAATCCATGATGCAGGATTGTTAATTACTGCTAATGATGGAATAAAGGTAAGAGTTATTACTAAATTGTATGTAATATTATTTTTTAAATATTTAGACTAGATTAGGTTAGATTTTAGATATGATGAGCAATATAATTTATTAAACTTTACGTTTTAGCTTAACATTCAAAGATTGAAGGTGAACGGTAAAATGATTAATGCCCAAAACTTCTTCAAAGCTTCTGAAAATAAAGTAACCCTTGAACTAAGCGCCGATGAGAAACAATTTATTGAAAGCGTGCGTAACATTTGGAAGGCTATTTTGAGAATTGATATAGATGCTGAAACTGATTTCTTCGAGTCTGGAGCTGGCTCCATGGATGTTGTTAGATTAATTGAAGAAGTCAAAGATGTAGCTAATTTAGAATTGCAGAACGAAGACGTATACATGAATACGACCTTTGAGGAATTCTATACAGTCGCGATTCTTAAAACTAGGGGTGAATCGGGAAGTAAAGAAGTCGTCTACGAAGGAGTTGAATTAGACGTCAATAAAATGAAGATAAAATTCCCGACTCAACTATTTATCAATGGCGAATTTGTTAATTCTGATAGTGGAAAGACCTTAACGTTAATTAACCCTACAGACGAAAGTGTAATTTGTAAAGTTCAAAGCGCCTCTGCTTCTGATGTGGATAGAGCAGTAAAAAAAGAGAAAAAAGCATTCGAAGAGGGAGAATGGTCAAAAATAAGTGCAAGGGAAAGAGGACAGCTGCTATTCAAGTAAGTTTCAAATTTCTGGGGTAATATTATTATTTTTTATTTAAATCAAATATTTTTATACTATATAACATTATTCATCACCTCTTTCAGATTGGCAGATTTAATGGAACAACACAAAGAAGAATTAGCGACCATCGAATCAATAGATTCTGGGGCTGTATATACTCTAGCTCTAAAAACACACGTTGGAATGTCTATAGAAACTTGGCGATACTTTGCCGGCTGGTGTGACAAGATTCAAGGTGCAACCATACCCATTAACCACGCTAGGCCCAACAGAAACCTAACGATTACGAAAAAAGAGCCTATTGGTGTCTGTGGATTGATCACACCATGGAATTACCCGTTGATGATGTTATCTTGGAAAATGGCGGCTTGTCTGGCTGCTGGAAACACAGTTGTTATGAAACCAGCTGCGGTAAGATATCGTAAACACATTATTTATACGATAATTAACTTTCCAACCTTAAATCTTCTAAAAATTTTAGACTGTTAAAAATACCGCCAGAATTGATAACCTTCTACTTTTTGAAGTCCGTTAAAAAAAATTATACCATGAAACATTGAAAAATAACTTAACAAATATATAATACCTTATATGTTTTTTCCTAAAATCACAGGTATGTCCACTAACAGCGCTTAAGTTTGCGGAATTGTGTGTTCGAGCTGGAATTCCACCTGGTGTCGTAAACATACTGCCAGGAAGCGGGACTGTGACTGGACAAGCCGTGGCTGACCACCCTCTTGTCAGAAAACTTGGTTTCACAGGAAGCACGGAAATAGGTACTCACTGTCTTTAAATAATTTTTGCCATTGAAGTAAATGTTCCACTGATGGGCAAAGGCTTCTTCTTCTATTAAGGAGAAGGTTTCTCCTTATTATATTTATTTTAAAGTTAATTAAAAATATATATATCTAAAGATATAAATCTTTTAGAAATTCATTTCGACGAATCAGCTTATGAATATCCATCAATTTTCAGGTCAAACAATCATGAAGTCATGTGCTGTGTCAAATATGAAGAAGGTCTCGCTTGAACTGGGAGGCAAATCACCATTAGTTATATTCGAAGACTGTGAACTGGATAAGGCTGTAAGAAATGTAAGTCTAAAAGAAATGAGTATTAAAGTCCACACTTACAATTAGCTTCTAATTTTTACAACAAACTAGACTAATCTACTTATTTCATAACCGTTAGGGTATGGCGTCAGTATTCTTCAACAAAGGGGAGAACTGTATTGCAGCTGGTCGTCTATTTGTTGAAGAAAGTATACATGACGAGTTTGTTAGAAGAGTTGTAGAAGAAACCAAGAAGATGAACATTGGAGACCCACTGAACAGAGGAACTGCACATGGTCCACAGAATCACAAAGCTCATATGGACAAACTTATTGAGGTACAACATTGAATTTGAATTTGCAACAATTTGACACACGTCTCTCTGGTTCTTCAATGAAAATGTTTGGGGTAAAAATTTTAAAATAAAAACTCGAACTTTTCAACAAAGTTACGTATTCAAAGTCCCATGCTATTAAATCCCGAAGGCTTATTTAATAAAAGGCTTAGTTGTTAGCTTTTAAATTTTTCGTTTAATACTCATATTATTAAGTCATCAGTTTTCATTACATTAATAACATCTATTTAATTTCAGTTTTGTAACCGTGGTGTGAAAGAAGGCGCTAAACTAGTGTACGGTGGCAGTCGTGTGGACAGGCCTGGCTACTTCTTCCAGCCCACCATCTTCACTGACGTCACCGATGACATGTACATTGCTAAGGAAGAGTCCTTTGGACCTATTATGATCATCAGCAAGTTTAGTAGCAAGTAAGTTTAATAGTACCTTAGTATTACAATAATTTTAAAGGTGTATAAAGTTATAATTTCACACTAGAGTAATGTTAATATCTACATTAACATTTCGATAATGTCTTTTTTCTACCCGAGCCGAGCCGGTATGATCTAGTAATGAGAACACGTTGATCTAAGCCGAAGGTTGCGGGTTCAAACCCTGAATAGCACTGCTGCATTTTCACTTGTTCAAATTCATCTCATGCTCGGTGGTAGAGGAAAATATCTTGAGGAAATTGCACTTGACGGGAAATATTCTGACATATGCATGTCCGCTAACAGTGGAGCATAGTAGTGGATTAAATTCCTTAAGCTTCTCCTTAACAGGAAACATACTGTGCCCAGCAGTGACACATTTATTTTATTTCACTTTCCTTCTAGAAACATCGACGACGTGATCCGCCGTGCCAACAACACGGAGTACGGTCTCGCGAGCGGCGTGTTCACGCGCGACGTTTCCCGTGCGTTACGGTTCGCGGAGCGCATTGAAGCTGGCACCGTCTTCGTCAATACGTACAATAAAACTGACGTCGCCGCACCGTTCGGCGGCTTCAAGCAATCCGGCTTCGGGAAAGATTTGGGTAATTTATCTTTTTGCATTTGTGAAAGAAAAATATTGAAACGATTTTTGCGTATATGGCCGTTGTATGAGGTACAGTGCATTAAAATTAGGGCCCGTATTCAGCATTTACACGCAGACTCAAATATTATCTTCTTTTACGATTCAATTATTACTTTAACTTTACTTAATTCACGTTTGGCCGCCTATAGCGCTGCGTTTTCACTAACTAACCACCATGTTAACATTTTTAGAAAAAGTTTTGGTCCTTCGAGCCGGATTCTTAATTGATCCATCGAGCATACTGGTTGCATTGCACTTTATCTCGGACAACCGCTTAAAAGATATATTTTATCTATTAAATTTACCGATTGTTATATTAGGACTGTTCGATTGAGGATAATATTAGATGACATTAATACTGTTCAATAGTCTATTATTACTTATTATATCTATTTTGTGTTACAGGTCAAGAAGCGCTCAACGAATACCTCAAAACAAAATGCATTACAATAGAATATTAATTAAAATCTACCCTCAATATGTTTGTAATTTCTTTATATCATACTACTGCCTTCTTTACATACTGCCTATATGAGAATAATGTTGCGGCTCTACTTATTTTCAATTCTATGTTTCGTATTTCGTAAATAATAGTAAATTTTGCATAATTTATATAGGATAAGATATTTTATATTTATATTGTAAATAGATTAAGTATATAAAATAATAAATATTTAATCATTTTAAAATAATGACTTTTTTTATTTATAGCTTTGCAGCTGCGGTACATTTTCATACCTTTTAATATTTCTCTTTTAATATTATTTTGGCGTGGATTATGCCTTATTATTGTCTAAAAGGTTCCCACCAAAGTCAAAGGATGATCCGCCATTAGTTTGACTTATAAGTTCATACCTCCAGAAAGGAAATTAGCAAACCAGTTTCTAACTGCTCGATCAGTAAACAGTCCTCATTATCAGCATACATTATAGCTTCCGATCCGACTCGAAGGACCAAAAATTTTGCTTTCGATTTGGCTCGTAGCCTCCTAATCGGCTCGACAGAAATAGACTATTTCTGGCTCGGATATTTATTCTTCCTAATGTTTCCCTTAAAAATGGACCTGACATAATAACTTAAAACTGAATAGCTTAATTACTTTAGCTATTCCACAAGCCTTAAAACTGAATGGTATGAATTAACAAAAACTACGTTTTGTATATTCATAACTTCTATATTAATAATGACCACAAAATATATAATACCTTACGAGATTCTGTATTAAATAAGTAAGTCTGAATATTTTCCGTAACACCAATTTGAAAATTTTCAACTTATAAAAAGTTTTCAACTTATATAACAGAAAACTTGGTCTATTACTTATTATATTAATTGGTATAGTTTACTATCCAAAAATAGCAGTACTCAAGAAAAGACAAGTATTTTGCCGAAGTTTCTAAAAAATGTGACTCTAACATCTCAATTTTTTTTATTTTCCCTTCATCCCTAATCGATTTGGTCCTTATTTATTGGTACAGCCCAGTATATTAAAAACTTCTTTGGATCGATAATATATAGCAGGTAAATACTAATAATAAAATCTGCTAAGCTGCTTTAGATGCTAGTTACTTATGACTCGACCTTATACATACCTAATTATATGGGAAAGATTCAAAAAATATGTTTGTTTTTAGTTAACTATACAAGTTTGGTTTCTGCAGACAGGTTTTTTCTTTAAATTTAAATAGAAATCCTAAGAATTTTCAATTTTTAAAAAAAAAATTCACTCGTATATCATGAATATTGGTGATAAATTTTATTCCTACTCCAACTAAATTTTATCTACAAACCGGTATCCTAATTATTGTACTACTGCTAATGAATGTACTTACATAATTATGAAAAATACTTTTTTTGAACTAGGTTTGAGTATGGTATGGAATGAGGTATATTCATAATTTTATTTCATACATAAAAATAACAATAGTAAAAACGGAAATAACAATGAAAGCAATCACTTACAGACAAAAATTTTGGTGAAACTTTGAAAAAAATCTTTAGTGAAAAATTAACAAAAACGGAAACGGGACAGTGCCAACAATAAAAAAATTAATAGATATAGATTAATAACTTAATAGCTTGACTGCTGGTCTCGTGCGGGAGCGAGACGTGTGGTGTGACGCTATAGGCTGTTCTTGCACCGGCGCGAGATCTCTACCGAGTGTTCTGTATAAGTCAGTGTGCCTCCAGCCCCTGACGCCCTTACTGAAGATAATGGCAATGATGCTGTTAAATGAAACTATAAAATTATAAATAGTTATAAATAATATTTATCTAACGATGTAGAATTGTAGATGGCATCGTGTGCCATATGACTTTATACGGCAAAAGCAAACGAAGATGGCGTTTACTATATTAATATCTCCAAGGTTTCCAAGTTACCCGCAATAACTCAAATATACCGCTTTTCCTCTAATAGATAATAATCTAGAGTAAGTGCTACATATTTGGAATACATGATTGTTTTTTGAGAATATCTTTAAAGGGAAAGGGCTTACGTCGATAAAAAAAAAAATGTTAAATTATAGGAAATTTCATCAGCTTTAACAATTTAAGCTATCAAATGTAACCAATATCAGAAACGTAATCAAAATACATTTCAAAGTGAATAACTCCAAAACCGAGATTTAACTTGATGCGCTGATTAATTGGAATATAGTGATTTTCGCTTCTCATCTCACTCCTTTAATCCTCACTATGTTTTTTATGATAAGAAAAACTTTCTGACATAGTATCTTGCAAATTTTTATTGAGATTTTGTAGAGTAAGTGCGGCATATTTGGAATACGCGTTTGTTTTTTGCGAATATCTTTAAAGGGAAACTGGTTACGTCGATAAAAAATATGTTAAATTATAGGAAATTTAATCAGCTTTAACAATTCAAACTATCAAATTTAACAAATATCAGAAACCTAATCAAAATGCCTTTCAAAGTGAAAAACTCCAAAAACGAGATTTGACTTGAGGTGCAGATAATT
>DVXP01003455.1:0-11296 GCA_018235645.1 Junonia grisea
TCGGAATTTAACGAAATTCTCCATAATCCGAATTTTGCAGATATATGTTGTCGACTCAAAATCAATATTTTTTTATGGTTTGTTATTTATATAACGATTCATTCGAGTCTACCGTACCCCTTGACGAAATTATTAATATAGATATGGATATCAAAACTCGGTAGCTTAGTCGGTACCCAAGAATGTTTCCTTGCCAAGGTGCGTTATTTAAAAAAACAATATTTTTGTTAATAAATTTTATATTATTCGCAGGTAGCGAATCCTATATCAAGATACAAGAGCTACACGTATGTAAATGTATTTTTTTATAAAATGTCGTTACACAATTGCACTGTTTAATGAATGTATAGCACTTGACATTCACTTGTTCCTCAAAGTTCTTTGTTAGTTTATTAACTAAACTAATAAGAGAAGGTCGATTTCTTTCCATACGGAATATAATTATTTAAGATTTTATACCTAAAGCTAATAAAAAGATAAGAAATTATGATAAAAACCATGATATAGGTATCTACATTAACTACCCGTCGTCAATTTAATTGAAAATAAGATAATAAAGCTATAACTAAAATGGTAATATCTAATTAATTATATAATTATATAATCAGTAACTATTTGAGTAAGGTATAATTTAAAACAAGTTTGTAATATTCTTTGGCGATAAAGTTAAGGTGTGATAAATTCGGTTCGAACCCGTTGATGTCTTTCCTTAAGACACTGGCCTCTTACGAAATAAGACAACTAAAAGTCTCTACAATTTGATAACTTGAATATAATAACAATGTTAAGAAATTAGCTTGAATAAAATTATATAATTTAAAAACAATAAATACCTATTTAATTAAATACAAAAAATCATCAACGGTTTTTACTTTAAAAATATTTAAATTTAAAAATAATTTTAAATCAACCGTGTTGTTAATAAATAATTAAATAACTATAATTTACTTATGAAGTTATTTATATTCAATCCCACAGTAACATGTTGCACCTGACAAAACCGTTTAGAATCCTTTATAATTCAAAACTGCTTCCCTTCGAACATGAATCGCGAATAAAATATTAAATTTTCAAAATAAACAATAAGACACTAACCTGTTTGAGTAAGGAACACAAAATACTGGCACAAAATCCTTAAAGTTCCATAGACACTGGCACAAAAGAAATTAAAAAAAAATATGGCGTAACGTTGACGTTTGTAACGTTCGGAATTCGAAGCGACTTGGTCCGCGGTGCGCGCGCGAGTGGCGCCCGGTCGCGTGCGCCCGCCCACCGGCGTCGTAACCCGGCCGAGTTGGGAAGGTACCCTCGTCATCAAAGAGTAGAATAAGGCGAAGGCTGCACAGAAGCTAAACCGCTGCGGGTTTTAACCGCCTGATTTTGTATATAAAGGAAACTAATTGAAGCTGCACAGGCGGTTTTTTCTGCGACAGAATTTATATGCGTCTCACACGGTTTCGACGTTAAATGCGCCGGGAAAAAACCCGTAGTGCGGCCTTAGCCTAATACATAGAGCTCGTCATTGAGGTGCTAACCTTTTTCCGCGTCTCGTGTTTTGGTGAAACTTGAATCACATCACAAGGTGGATCAATTGTATTGGACTTTTTCAGTTAAGCTGAATGAATAATATGATTTTAGGTGACATCATTTTCGCTAACCAGTCATGCGTGTTAGTAAGTAAATAATGTTAACAAACAAAAAAATGGTAGGAAATGTTTGATGACATTATTTAAGATTGGTACCTAAATAGGTTACAAAAAGATCTGTGTTTATTTAATACATTTGAAAATACATTAGTTTTTTTCTTGATGTACTTAATTGTTTTTGACGGGTGATAGTAAAGCAATTTAGTGTAATAGGAGCAATTTTAAATCTATTTCTAAAGCAAGGACAAACGAAACACGTAATGACTGTTCAGTTTCATTGAAATAACTATAGGTATTTTCCGGAAAAAGTAATGATTATAACAATTCTAACATTACAGCTTCCGTTATCAAAATATAAACAATATATTTTTACTCAAGTATATATTTATATTCATGTGTTAAGAATTAATAAAATAATAAATAATTAATGGCACTCATATTAATTTAACAAATAATATTAATAGAAAATAATAATATGCCAAATTTTTACGTGTATTAAGGGTTCAAATCTAGCAATTTTTAACTATAAATTAGTCATTTAAAATAATTACATTTTTCTCGATTACCTCGTTGGTTTCTTAATTTGGAGGAAAATGATTACAAATTTTATAATTTTATAATAAAATATAATTTACGAATCGTACATTGTTTAATTACTTGTTCTTAAACAATTTTAAACTTATACTTTAAATACTCTTATGGATGATTTTTTACGAGTTTTTGTACAATGTAATAAATGTTACTGATATTTGTGTAACATTTAACCAAGACGATTTGTTAATTTATTTTTTATGATTTTCTTTAGATAATCCTTGTCTACATATTTATTCTCAAAAATATATTTATCGTGGGTCCATTTTAATTAATAAAGCAGATATCAGAAAACGCATAAACTTAAAAATTCTAAAGACCACGTTTGCCATGATGTAAATAACCTATATTATTCAGGTTTATCTAAAGAACATTAGGTTGCATCTTTAATATATAAAATACACCATACACCATCGTAAGAGTCAAGCAGTGGAATGTTTTTGCAAAAGCGTATACTTTTCAATTCGGCGGGGTTATACGGAGAAGGCAAAGCGCAGGTAAGCTCAGTTATCGCTGGATACTTGGAATTGCGTCCGATTATGATCCCTCGTACAATGAGCCACTATGTTTTGATCTATTTGCCTTTACCTCCAATATATATAATCTTCACATTTGTCGCCATGCGTACATGTTTTGAAGTGTTGCTGATAAATAAAAATAGATGGTATAAATAAAATCGTGAATTTAACTAAAAAGATGTTCCGAGGATCTTTTATTTCGATGGCATAAAGCGTGTAATTTATGAATGCGTTTTGGAATTTGGGGAGAATAATTTATGCGAGCCGATTGAATTTCATTAAGAATTATTTTTATAACTTTGTTGCATTGAGATATTTAAAACGTTGATATTGTAAACAACAACTAAGTAGGTATATGGTAACTTCTTATATTAGGTGTCCTTTGTTTTACTTTATGTAAATATTTAGAAAGCATTTTTATATAAATTTCGACACGAGTTTTTAATTTACAAAAAACAATTACTACTTATTTAACTTTAGAAGTTCTAAACAAACAAGAATTGATTCCGACAAAACGACATCCGGTCCCTTGAGTCAAACTAATATCCGTTTCGACGGAATTCAACCTACAATTAAATATCTTCGCAGGTCACTCACATCACAGTTCTCCTATACAATCATATTAAATAAAGGCAGTAGGGAAAACAGTCTTCACATAGAAAACATACCCTAGAGATCCTAAAAGGCAGTCGTCCGTTAAGACAGTAGGGCATGATAGGTCACGCTCTGATTCATGGCACATGAGGCCTTTGTCCTCCATTGACGTTCATACCTCACTTGCCTTGATATCGTATGAGAAATTAGCTGAACACCGCAACTTCTTTCGTATTGATCTTATAACTTTTAACGAGCGTTTCTGACATACGTATACCTTTACGTACCGGTAAATTTTCAAAACGGCATAAGATATTCTGGTTGAGTTTAGTACTTGATAAAGTTTTGATTTTTAGTTTATCTAGTACATAAAAATCAATGAGATAACCCCACATAACGCTGAGCTAAACCTGATTTCTTAGATGTATTTTATTTCAGCATGATGAGGTACTAGATTTTAAGTTACACCTACAGTAATGAAACTGTTTACCATCCAAATATCATCTAATATCATGCAGAAGTTTTACGTCTAGACGGGTCACTCGATTTTAAGCGATCACCATAGCCCAAAGATATTTGTTACACCAAAAGAGTTACATTTAGATAGGAACTAGGAAGTAAAAGAAAGGCCGCAATATGAAGTTTGGCTTTCGATTCCTTTACCTATCGTAAATCTTTAGCTTTGTGGTTGGATGCCCATCGAGCTGCCCCAAAATCGAGCTTGACTCTTATGTACAGACATCGGTTATGTACAGTTTTATTATATGTGAAGACAAGATGTTACTTACTGAAGGTCTAATGTAACTTGTATTGTCTAAGTTTTATCTAGCCTTCGTCCACGAGTAGCGTCACGGTATTGGTCCCAGTATCATAATAATGTATGGAGTATCTGCTATAAAATAACTTCCTATAAATAAAATCGTTTACGAATACTTTACTCTGAAACAACTGGTAATTTACGTGAAAAACTTGCTAAATGTTCTTATGTAATTAATTCCTTTTCCGAAAAGTAGGTAAGGTAGTAGGTAAGGTAGGTAAGGTTGTACTTTCGATATTTCAATAAAAAATTTTCATTTTTTCAAATTCAACCACTTCATCCAATTACAAATAATATTTTATGTCTTATTTGCGAAGATTAAAGTAGATATGTACCATAAACTAGGTACTGAGATAAATAATAAATAATGAATGCAATCTTAAGTCCATATAGCGCCTTCTAACAAGATAAATACCGTAAACAATTTTCATTTTAATAAATATCTGTTAGGAAATCCTCACTCTTATACGACCTTGCTTTAACAATTAGTTTAAATAGATTACAGTTTAAATATCTACTGAGGTTTTTGTAACAAAAAAAGAAATAAAAATATAGTCTAGTCTTGTAATACATCGTAAGACATTTCGATGAATAAATTACCTCCTTGAATAATTTAGTGCATCTGGTCGTTAGCCTAGCTAGTCGTACGAAAACTTAAAAATATTCCTTCTTATCCTAATATGCGTGTATGTTCGTTGTTTTTATTGACAGTCTGAATCAAACTTCGGTATGAGTATACATATGAATCACGCCGAGAAAGTCGAACAATAAAATTTTGAAAAATATTTTTTGTTGGGATGATACGTAAAGTGAGACCAAAAATATATTTTCTCATTTTTCCCATAGTGCAGGGTATCGTTGGATAGGTCGTTTAAAAATATTATAGGTGTACGAAAACCATTTTTCCGAACTAGTTACTGTTTCCGAAATATTCAGCTTCAAAGTGTCAAATTTTCTTAGAGTCAAGAGTCCCCCCCCTACACACTTAACCCCGCTTTTAAAAAACTGTAGCACATATAATGAATTTAGAAGACAAATTGTCACGACTGAGTAGGCTTTAATAATTATCGAGATATAGTCGATTAAAGTAAAAATATAATTTCACCCAAATTTCATTGAAAATTGTTAAGATAAACATGTTATTTGTTAAAGTATATTATGAGGGAAACTACGGAACCCTTCATGCGCGTGGCTCGACACGCCTGATTATTAGGTATTAAAGCATTTGGAAGGTACGTCACAATTACGCTATTTCATGTATTATTTGGACGTATGTTATTAAAATATTCATTCGTCTGTCGTGTCGAACAAAAGGCCCTTTTGTTAGGATTAATCAATGCATAATGCGTTCGTGAGAGATGAATAATTCCTTTAATGGTATTGTATTGAATAATTTATAGATTCGCGGAAAAATGTCGGTTTCCTCATAAATGTCAACGAGTTATGTGTCGTGCTTTCAATATTCTTAACTGATTTTTATATCGATTCTATAATGATTCTAGAATCTTCTATAAACTATTTACTAATATTAAATACCTAATGAGAAAGAAAAGTAATCCCAGAATATTTATAAAATGCAACAAATAAAGAGAAAAATAACCGTCGAATTGAGATTTTTTTAATCGAATGCAAATATGTATTTGCCAATTTCTCATAATTATTTGCATAATTACGTAAGCAATACTTGCTTATATTTTATATATACAATAAGTCGAAATAATTGTTTACAAAGTGCAAAATTTTAGTCACATTTAATTTCTAGCGTTAAAAAAAGTATATCGGTAACTGTACTTTAAAGTATATTTGAAAGTAATCAATCATTTTACAGTTTACAGCGATTGTGGCGGTTATTATGTGAAATTACATGGCGTGTCGTGCCTTCGAAGGCTTTCATGCGACGTTTCATCACAAATTGATAATTCAATGCAATTATAACTTAAAACGTTTTCATCATTCTGGACGTAACGAAAAACGTGAAAGTATACCATTTTGAAGACGGCAAATTGTAGTTATTTTAACTTCCTTGTATGAAGTAAAGAAATACCTACCTATTGTGATTACGAAAAATTTTGTTGCCTATTTTTGACGGGAAATATTTTGACCGTATCGTAACATATTTTAACTATATAGGTATTTAAATTCGTTTAACTTTAAAGTATTAAGTACTTAATGCACTAAAGTCTTTTATTTAACTTAAAAAACTTTACACATCATTAGGTCACAAGATGATTAACACGATTGATTATCACATTTTATGTAGGTACAATGTTACATCTATTAAACAGTTTTATTTCTCACTGGTCAAAGTCGCTTCAAAGATAATGTCTCAGAATTTCTTACGAGATATTCAGATTTCCGTACGATATTCCCCTTTACCGCAGAGCGTGAGATGAATTGTTAAAGCAAGATAAGCCTTTGATAGCAATCATCTATGCTCTTTAACATTGTTTAAACTAATGCATTTCTTCAGTTGCTATCAATTAGTCATATGGGTTTTAAATGTAATGCAACAATTACTATTTCTTGACATATCTATTTTATATTCTTTGTTTTTCTGCTAATATATTATGTAAGTATACTAAACATCTTTTAAAGTCCGCACGGGATAGTCTTCCTTTTATTAAGTCCATTAATAAAAATTAACTTGAAGTCTTACGAATATTTATAACATTAGGGACGAAAAATAAATCATAAACGGCATTCCTAAAACTTTTGAAAACCGTGAGGAATAGCTAATTTTAAGGCTTTTTATGCAAAGTTTATTTAAATTAATCAATACGTTATATAAACATAGATAATTAAGAAAAATCAACAGGCGTTATGTAGTTACCTTTTAATTAAAAATGAATAAAAATGTACTGATAAGCGTACGATCTACTTTCAATTTTTTGCATCATTGACATTATTTTTAGCAACAGCGTGATATGACGAAAAACGTTAATTTATTATAATGACTGACCAAGCAGATAATTATTTCCTTATATTAAGTAGACCAAAAGGTACCACCTGTAATAAGTAAATACATTTTTGTTAAAAAAAATCTAAGAATGTTCATCTGCGCGGCTTCTTTGCCTGGATCGATTACAAGGCATAGTCAAATTCTTTGCAAATCCTTTTATTTCGTAGGATAATACGATTCCTATAATAATACAATTAATAAAATACATTGATTGCTAGATCTTTGTAGTCAATTTAGGTGAGCTATATAACAGAGATATTGTATCGAGATATTGTATTGGTAAACCACTTAAGTTGTAACTGCTTGTTTAATTGAAAAATGTTAGGTACCTAATTTAATAAAATAGCCAGTGTACTTGGGAAGGTTTAACCTACGCTATTCTATTAAACCTTGCTCTTATTAACTGTCCTTCAGTATAATTTTAAGAGACTAATCTATAATCTATATATGTTATAAGGTTATTAATTAGGGTTCCGTAGTCAATACGGAACCCTTATAGTTTCGCCATGTCCGTCTGTCTGTATGTCTTTCTGTCTGTCTGTCTGTCTGTCTGTTTGTCTGTTTGTCTGTTTGTCTGTCTGTCCGAGGTCCTTAATACTAGAAAGCTGAAATTTGGCATGAGTATACATATGAATCACGCCAAAAAGTCGTACAATAAAATCTTGGAAAATATTTTTTGTTGGGATGGCTCCCCCATACGTAAAGTGAGACCAAAATTTTTTTTTCATTTTCCCATGGTGTGGGGTATCGTTGGATAGGTAGGTACTTTAAAAATATTATAGGTGTGGGAAAACCATTTTTCCGAACAAGGAATAGTTTCCGAAATATTAATGTGCCCCCCACTACCCTCTAAACTACTGCTTCTAAAAATAGAAAAAAGAAATCTAGATTGTAGTACATATAATGAATTTAAAAGCAAAATTGTCACGGCTATATAGGATTTTATTAGTTATCGAGATATAGTCGATCAAAGTAAAAATATTTTGCGCAAATGTCATTGAAAATTGTTAAAATAAACATGTTATTTGTTAAAATATAAGTAAACTTTAAAGCTTAAATAAATAAATGTCCGTATATTACGAGGAAAACTACGGAACCCTTCATGCGCGTGGCTCGACACGTACTTGGCTAATTATTTATTTTAATGTGTATCAATCAACTGACCTCTGCAACATTTTACGAGTGAACAAGTAAGTAAGCAGTACTTTGGATTAAAAACATTAACCCTGAGAATATGAGTTACTATTTGTTGATAGTACGTAGAAAAATAAATAAGGAAGTGATAGTTCCTTTGATAGTAGCTTAATAATAACTTAATAATTATAAATAAGTAATTTATATAATGTAACTATATTTAATTAACCTGCTAATCGTTCTGTTTCTTTTACATTAATATATGAGAAATTGAACACATAAGAAAGCAAAAAAAATTGTTTCATGATAAAATACATGATTGAAGGTTATTTTGACTTCCCTTATTCATTAAGTCAGAATTAGGTGACATTTTTCAAAATGCCGCAAAAATAATTGCATTTACCTTAAAAAAATTTGAGCATATGAACCGAAGTAAAATCTACGTGTCACCATCGATTAAAGTAACCTGTATAAAATAAGAAAGCATCACGGATTCCGAGTGGAAAGGTTATGGGAAGTGGCCGGACAAGTGGGGCGCGCGCCGGACCGTGGCGGCACATGTTATCGGAACTTCCTATGCCTTGAGTTATGTTTTTAGCTGACTTCAAAAAAAAAAACGGGAGCTTCTTAATACGATAAGTTTTTTGTGTATATGTATAACCGCATCTGTCTCGGGCATTTGTGAACTAATTTGAATGATGGTTTGTATCGAACATACATTGTGGTCATAGAATCAGGTGTCTTCGAAATAATAATTAAAAAATTAAAAATTATTACTTTTAAAATTACTTTTAATTTTTTTTAATCGGTTTGGTAAAATTTGGAAATTAATAAAAATTAAGTGAAGTGCAGAAGTTGTATTTATTTTTTTTAAGTAATCCAATAAAATAAAGAACAATCCAATAAAAGAAATAATCCAAAAAAAGTGTCCACTTTTTCTGTGAAAATGTAATTTTATTTAATTTTTAGATTTTCAAAGTATGAATCAATTTTCTTATAATAATATTCAATTAAAATAAGATTCTTATGGATTTAATATATTATATTGACAATATTAAGATAATTTTTTACAATTACTTAATTTTTAATTCTTAAAATATATCATTTAGAAAATAAGGCTTTCATACATACTAACCATGTAAAAATAGTACCTGTAGAGTTATTCCAACCAAAAATCAAGACTCACTCAAGTGAATTTAGTAATTTCGCTCATTCGGTTTGTTAAAGAATTGTTAAAAACTTGCTACAGAATATCCAATGTATATTTTACGTCAAAAATGACAAATACTTTAGTACGACTCGGTGCCGCATCATATTCCGTGGCACTACCTATACAATCATGTGGGTTAAGTGTAAAAATTCGCTTGAGTGAGTTTCAATTTTTGGTCGGAATAGCTCTAAATTTTATTAGGCTATTTCAGACTTCGTTGTCAAAAGCTCAGATACCCAAAGATATACAATATACATTATACATACATACATTCCTATAACATAAATAAAATGATTATAACATTACGCATGGCCATTACATGCTATTAGAGATGGTATGGCATATCATAAGATACCATGAGCATCTTAAATCAAATGCCAGGAATATAAACAATTCAGGGGAAGCTTACATGAGTTCAACAGGGTTTATTATCCTTAAATAAAGAACTTCGCATATTTTGTATGCTTAGAACTTAAATTGTGTTGGAATTGCCATTCATCCTAACATAATTACTGTTCTATATATTTGCTTGTTAGCATTTCCCGCCTAAGCTGCCGGTCCATTCAAGGTAAATTTTTGATGAACTTATTAGTCATTTACGGAACTATATTTTCGTAAAAAGCAATTTAAAATACAGACAAAAAACAAATATACATACAAAACATTATTAACATTTTTTTCTTAAATATTTTTTTTAAATATAAAAATAACTAACCTTTGCGATATTGGGTGTCCTATTTTTAGCACATGTCATTTTTAGTATATTTTTTATCTGTGCCTAAACGGGACACGTACCCACTGTCGTGAGTATCCGCCTTTACCTGAGTTGTGAATGGAAGGATGTGCAGGAATTTTTTATTGGGATATAAAAAGGAATTCCGAACATAAGCTGCTTATTGTTAGCATGAGAACGGTTAAGATTTGTCCGAGAATGGCCATAATTTGATCCAATCATACCATTTGTATTCATAAAGTAACTTCTTACTATTACTTTGAGATTAATAGGTGTGAAATTTGTTAGTAAACATTTTAGACGACTCCATTCCACAAAAGTGTTATGTAGGTACCAACCTAGTGTAATGAAGTTAAAGTTGATGTTATCGAATTTTGATACTTAAGAAATATATTGATTAAAAAGATCATTCATTGTCATGTGACTTGCAACTTTTTTTGTAAAAATGTGTTTAAAAAAATACCGACCGAAATGATAACGTCCTCCTTTTTGAAGTCGGTTAATTAGGCGACATATTGGTACACATAACGTACTCAAAGGTGTCTATTATCCAGCTCAACGTGCATAATATTCTAATTTTTTTTTATAAAAAAATCGTGGCTAACATGCCGAAGACGATCAGACTACAAAGTGTAATCGCTCAACGTTTATAAATAAACATCGGCATACAATTAAAGTCCGTTTAAAATATTTTCCTTTAAATTCTAGTTAATTACTAGTTAATTTGATCTAATAGCCAGTCCGTCCGTGTTGTAATCTGGTAAGTTTATGTTTCTGCTTTAGTACAAAGTAGCAACTTAAGTACTTTTTACAAGCGAATGAGACATCGACAGGCATAGAAAAAATAGTGACATGCAAAAGTTCAGTGTTTCGCTTGATTGAGCAAATATTTTTTGAATCGACTTTAAGCTTTGTTGTGTAAAATATTGTAGCAATAGATAATAGTTTTGTTGGCCCCTGATTTTACAGCTTATCTGCGCCCGTATTCTCTGTCACGATACGTAACGTGCCCAAAACGGATGACGTCATACCGTGCTTGTCAAACAATCTTACCATGGCACGTTACGTCTTCTTAAAACGGTATTTTGTAAGCA
>DVXP01003456.1:0-11294 GCA_018235645.1 Junonia grisea
GTTTCATGACCAAGTGGTAAATGAGGGGTCCCGTTGACGTGATATTGGTCATGTGTCTTTTATGCAAGCCATGTTTCACAATAATCATGTTTTTTTAGTGAAGAACAGCTGACAAGTATTGCTGAGAGAACAATCTTAGAAGCAGATACAAACAATGACCAGATGATCTCCTTTGAAGAGTTCTGCCGAGCTCTCGAGAGGACAGATGTTGAGCAAAAGATGTCCATTCGCTTCCTCAATTGACCTCCAAACTCCTGAGCAATATACACTTACATGATGGCGGCCATGCTTGTGGTCATAGTCTATGGGCTCCTAACGAAGAAGTAAATTATTGTTCATGCTCTGAGAAACTTCGGCGCTTTTAGTATCGTTTTAGTAAATAATTTATTGTTAGTAGAAGAAAGTTTGCAACATCATATTGGAGGTGACTTACTATTGAGACTTAGACACAATATAATCATGCAAATGTTAAATTGTTGAACAGTTACAGCTTCAAATCACTAATGTGTCATTGAGATTTGAATGATCAACAAAATACCTCTAAAATTAAAATATAATGTTAATCAGATTATTAAGTCACCTCAATCAATCGCGACAGTGTTCGATGATACAATACAGGCTTAATTTGGGTGTAAATGGGGACTATTGTAATATAAGTAGTTTTGTGTTACCTAGTTAATAAAATGTGTTACTAAACAATTTCCTAACTTTATTGTAATCAGCAGCCTGGCAAAATTATACCAGTGCAATCATTAAGTTTTACAACATTAACTTTTAAAATGTACTTGTTCTTTAATAATTTTGTATGTATGTAATGTATTATAATATAATATAATTTTTTACTTTTGTAGTAACACTAGCAATTCCCTTTAAATAAATTGCATTAAGTGGTGTAGATAAATTAAAGAAAATGTTATAATTTAGAATAGAAAATAATATTTAATATTTTCAGAATAGTTGTGTCAATACCTATATAATAAATTAACACTAAAGCCACATGTTTAGCTCTATACGATGTGCTAAATTTTGTTATTTATTTTTATTTATGTATTTGTAAAATAAAATAAAATGTTTCCGTCAATTTATAGACATTTCAACGCATAAAAGTGTTTTGTAAAAAGTGATACAATAACATGTAACTATTAGAATACAAAGTCAACTATTGATGTGATGTTAATCCTGTAGATAATATATGTCAATATTTATGTATTGAGGGTTTTATTTACTAGATCCAATTTCAGACACCTTGAGTCCTTCAAATTTGTATAATTGATGAGTCATACAATTTTGATTCATATTGTAGTAAAAAAAATAATGAAAGTTTTAGGGACATCACCTATAAAGAGTATGGCAAGGTACACAAGGTAGGGTCATCACCTATAAAGAGTATGTCCACGTACGGCAATTCTTACATTATAAATTAAAGGAAAAGCCTTTTTTTGTTTGTTTATTAATTGTTTTGTTCGGCTTTTACCCGTAACTACTACACCAATTGCCATGAAATTTTGTTGATGTGAATATGGAAACCAAGATAAAATAATTGGAAATTCTTTATCCCTGGAAACAGATATCTTCGCAAGATCAGCCGCTCGCAAGTAACAAATAAATTTTGCAAATAATGTACAAAATATGTACATCCAATTCAACCGATTTCTTGCAACATCGCTCACGGTTATGTTTATATAGTAAGTATTGAAAAAAAATCAAATAAAGTATAAGCCTGTGACCATCTAATGTTCAATGGTTCTGGAGTTTATTATATTTTTAACCAGTTCTTTTGACCTATCGATATGGCCCAGATAAATGAGTTTTAAAATATTACAATATTTTATGTTTTTAATCTTCCAAAACCAATTCATATTAGTTATAGTTTGTTTGTTTTTATTGCAGATATTCTTAAATAACGATACACAAATAGATAATAAAATTAATCTCCAACTTACGAATAAACATTTATTTCTTTAATAATAATTTACAATTATACTAATCAAACCGGAAAACACTTATAGTTTCAACTAGAAAAAGAATTTGAGTTTTACCATTGTTTTTGTTATCGTAGTATTTTTCATAAAAATAAAATATGCCAATTTATTATAAAACAAATTATTTATACATCCAATATTATTGGTTTACAAAATTCAAATACTTTTATACCTAAAAATTTGCATAATCGTACCTACACTGATCAAATTATGACAAATTATATTTATATGAATTTAATATATTGCATAGAATATTTAAAAACAGTGTACTAGAACAGTCCTTAATATGAAACATTAAATCATGAAATAAAGTTATCATTATGAAAGTGTTCTGTCCATTGAGAAATGTAATTTCTGTACACATACAAAATATACTAAAATAAAATAAAACAGGAATATAATATATTTCATGTATTGGTTTAAGAATACACGTCATAATTATTAAGCAGTGGACGACACGGCGAGTTTCTTCAAGTGTTCCATGAAGACTTGCAGCGACACGTCGTCCGTCAGCACGGGGGCGCCACCGTCCTGTGGAAACGAAATAGGTATTATTTATAGAATTACACCTAAAGATATGCCCGTTAGTAGCTTTATGTTAGTCCGCTTATTTTATTAATTATATAAATATAAATAGTTATTAAATAGTTGCAAATAATTAATTATATACATATATAACTTGGTAAAAATAATTTTATTAAATTATTTGCAAGCTATAATATTTATATTATTTTTTTAAAAAGCTATAATTAAACAAAATTATAAATATTTTATGTAAAAAAAAAATCTTAAACTTAGGTTTTTCATAAATAGAAAATCTCAAAATTAAAAGCCGTCCCAAATATCTTAAAGTTATACCCAAATAAAACAAGCATTCAGAATTAAAAAAAATAATTTAGAAAAAATAGCAGTAAGCATAAAAAATTATCGTGAACCCAAAACCCTTTTAAAATAAAAAAAAATCTCTACCGCTGATGGTATCGGCATCGCCTGGTATTCGCCAAAAAAATGATGAAACAAAAGAAAAAAAACAAATCAATTCAAACCATGCTATGATGGCGCACACATGCATATTACATCGAAATACACACAAATGCAAAAACAATTTAGTCAAGTCTAAAAATCCGTTAGACTCTAGTTTTAAAACTCAAACACGTGCAAATTTTATTTTCTGTTTTGCAATCTTATTTGGATAAAAAGAAAGTAAAATATGTAGAAATGATTTTAATTTAACTCACCCCTCCATACGCGTACATGTTGTTGTGTGTTTGCGATGGATTTACTTTTGATAGTAAGAATCTCGCCTGCAACAAAAAAAGAGATATAAGTTTTTTAATAAATTATCAATTGAAACACGTACATAAATAAATCTGTGAATAAATAAAGTCGTTCATCAAAAACGGACATGTAGCCGCCACTAAAATACATGTAATTTAACCACGATTAAATAAATTAAAAATTTAATTTAAATTGCTTGACAATATTTTGTTAAAAAAACACATATAATAAAAATCCAAATAGTAATAGTAACCCAACATCAAATAAGTACCTAGACACATGACAAGACTTTATTTAAACGCTACTCCAACTTATTTCCCCTATCAGAAGTCACAATGGCAACACATGCCGCGGTGTGATCACGTCATGTTGTGCCGCGCGCTGCTCGCCGCGCTGGCCGTCTCATGTACGTTGTCCATACACGGTCGCACACAGCGCTTAGACCGGATAAAAGGTTCCAATAACACTATCTAATCCGTATCGCGATTGTGCAATATCATTTTGCTATATTTTAAACCAAAACTTACTATAAATCTAAACGGTATTGCACTATCGCAGCGGAAATATAACACGAAAGTCCCATGTGTATTTAAAGTGAATCAAGTACGATAAACGCCGGAAACGAAATCCGTATACTTTATATTAACCTTCCATTAATAGACTAATTTTTATCCAAAAAAACCGCGGAGCACAACTAGTTATACTGTTATGCAATATTCACAGGTGAAAAACACTGATTTGAAACATGTTTCAATTTTGCAGACCTAATGTGCCTTCTATTGTTAAGCGGAATACAAAAAGAAGACTTGGACGCGAGCATGTTGAACAAACTGCAGCGATACAATGTAAACATTCACGATTTAAACAATAAGTGAGTATTTTTCATACTATGTTGCACACGAACATGCATTTGAAAAATTTGATGCTAAATAAAAATATTATTTTCAGCCAGCTACTTCAAGAATGTACAAAACTTCAGTTTTTAAATAACAATAATAAAACTCCTGAAACACATAGCATTGAATGTGAGTATTAACTGTCGTAAAAATATCAATACATAACTCACACTAGTTGTAAACTAATTTTAATTTTTTTATAGATGAAATAAAGAAATTTATTCCGGAAAGAAATGGTCAAAATATAGAAAATAATAACAAATTTATAAATATTAATGAAAAGGTAGACAATCATTTCAGTAAAAACGCATTTGGAAAAGAAACCTTAAAAGATAATCATGCAATACAATATATAGATGGTAAACCTGAGTTACAAAGCATTATGAAATTCTGGAAAAATATAATAAATAACAATTCAAATAAAACAACGGAAACACCAATAAAATTAAGTGCTGTAAATGAAGACATTATTGATGTCAGACAGGAACAAACAGATAAGAGAAACGAAGAAGATTCTTCATACGCTAATGAATCAGATACAATTAAGAAATTCTTACTGAACTTTCTCTTAAAAAGCCAAAATAACAATATCGACCAAGCTACAACTAAAAGAACTCGTAATATCGGAGATTTATACAGCAATCTTTATTTTTTTAACAAAGAAAGTGGTAAGCAATATTTAGAAATTAATGAAAGTGAAAAACCTACGAATATTTTTCCTATCAACATTGAGGCAACAAAAATAAAACAATATTATTTAGACAAGGGCCTTAGAAAAAATAAGGTTCAACCCAAAATGCCTAACAGAGATGCAGAAAGAAAAAATGCTAGATCAATTAATTCCAACAACTTTAATGACATAATCAATGCCCTGCAATCATTCAAGACCTATTATCCGATAATACCAAAAGATAAAAGCGTTGAAAATGTAAACCAAAATAATAAAGATACAATAACTTCATCAGAGAAGATATATTTTAGTAAAATTAGCGAACGTGAAAATATTCTAACAACAGAAAAAAATACAGAGCATAAAATCACAGATCAAAATCTTTCACAAAATGTAATTAAGGAAATAGCGAAAACCGTTAAGGAATTGGTTTTAAAAGACCTACGTAAAGAAATATACACGACTAGCTATCCTACAGAAGCACATATTTTACAATATATTCCTACTACAACAAAAAGAGGTAACTATTTTATATAATTCAAATGAAACAACTGACTTTTTAACTTCTAAAATGGTTCATTATAAATTTTACAGGAGAAATAATTTCAACAAACGAAAAAGAAAATCAAAATGCTGAACGATCTATTTTAAATAAATTCATAGATCTCTTTGAAGAAATTAAAACACTAAATCATAAAACATTGATAATTTCAAGTGAAATTAGAAAAGAAAGCGTCACTAAAGAGGGATCGACATATCCAGTGATACCTCCTGCAATATTTAATGACATGGAACAACCGAGCTACAAAATAAAACAATATACTGATACTTTCTCACAAAAAAATTACGATTATTCTCCACAAGAACATAAATTCAGATCCCATGTAGGTTCTGAATCTTTGTTACAAGTTCCAGTGAAATCAACACTTCCAATTACAGTTCAGACTAACAATATGGAAATTCCACCCATTGGCATACCCATAGATAAACCTGAGAATCCAATAAGTCAAAACATTATCGTTTCGACAATGAAGCCTTACAGAATTGGCGGATATAAATTTGAGCAAAATAGAATGAAATTTCCAAACGCAAGAGTTGGAGAAGAATATGTACCAAAACAACAAATCCGTTTTGGTAAAGTTAAGGGACCAGCTAATTATTATTCCAACCATAAAAATGACAATAGTCCTGTGCTAAATAAAGACCATTCTAATAAGAGTTTTAATAACAAGGCCATTTTGAACAGACACGAAAAATCGGATCATAGAGGCGAAGGAATCAAACATTCAGATATCCCGCGATTTCATGAGCAATTGGAGAGAGGAATTGATTATTTTGATACTTCCCAAAAAGATTACATAGATAGAGGGGACTGTTGTGACGAAAGACATGCCTATACTAAACAGATGGCCGATTGTTGCGATCGTAAAATAGCCTCACGACAGCAGATGTCGCTCAACAATGTGAAAAAACAGCCATCGTATGACGATACACACTTCAAGAATTTTCTGAAATCTCAGCAAAAAGTGACCGATATGCTTGAAAGAATACTTGAGTCGAGAAACAGAGTTAGAAGTGTAGAAACTGCTTAAAATTAGTAATTTTGTAAATTAGAAATGATGTGAGGTGTATGACATTTTGTGTTACAGTGTTAATTTGAATAAAATTTTTCAATTGAAAATGTAATAAATATAATGAAAACATTTATTTCAGATTTTTTCTATGTTTATACATAATGTTCAGATTTGAGTTTTTAATTTTCACACCTGCACAATTTACATACACTTTAATCTCATAAGTCAAGTTTATAGATATTTATGGAGGAAAGAGAAATTCCAGAATTCCCAATCCGATATATTCGGTATAGGTCTGACAAAACTACGCTTACTCAAGGTAGACAGTCCATAATTTTTTATCCTCTTAAGAAAACATAATCGAGTATGTTAAGGGCTACTCTACCCTGCATGTAAAGTACACATACTTACTTTTTTCAAGCTAGCTTACTTACTTTTTAACACTAAACCTACCAACAGTGGTCAAATTGATTGTTTTCAAATTTCTTTAAAAGTTACACATTTTAAACGCTGTAACACCATTATAAAACTATGAAATAATTCTTAACATTTGTATATAATATCTTATTCTTTCTTTGCTTTTAGCATTTTATGCAATTTTACAAGAAAATTTTAATTTGTGTTCTGTTATTTTATTAGGAATATTTAGACTAAAATTGTTGGTAAGTTTAGTGTTAAAAGTTAATAGGTTGGCCTAGTGGTGCTAACACGTGGATCTTAACCAAAGGTCACGGGTTCAAACCCTGGCTAGCACCGCTGGCTCGGCGGTGAAGGAAAACATCCTGAGGAAACCTGCATGTGCCGGAAGAAATTCTGAAACATGTACATCAACCAATCCACAGTGGAGCAGCGAGGTGGATTAAGCTCCATAACCTTCTCCCTAATAGGAGAAGAGGCCTATACCTAGTAGTGGGATATGTACAAGCTGTGTCACGTTAGTGTTAATAAGAGGCAAAAGGCATTAAGTATAGACGTTGACCTGCGAGCCGCCGTGCTCGGTGTCGATGTAGCGCGGCACGGGGAAGCGGCTCTGCAGGATCTCCTGCGCGTCGTCCACCGGCGCGCGCAGCAGCTGCGCGAAGCTCTCGTACTCCGCCATGTCCTGGTAGCGCAGCGCGCGCCACTGCGCTATCGTCTGCGATCACGTGTACACTATTAGACTGTTATGTGCTACAAGAGCGTGAATGTGAACTTTTTCTTGCTGAAATATCAAGTGGTCAAGCGGTAGCTGGGCGATACATAGGTCCTACCAGTTCCGGAAGGATTACGCCACTTAGTTAAGTAAAGATAGAAATTCTTTTAAATTTTGAAAATAATCACTACTCAAACTACTTCTTCCATTTATTACACAAATCCAGAAATTATGCTGCCGAATTAACAAAAAATAAATATTCCATTGAGTCCTATATAGGTAGGAATTTTTAAAAATTTTAATTATTAAATTTTAATAATTATAGTATTAAATTTTTTTAAATTAAAATGAAAAACAAAAGACCATATTGTCATGACCATTACAATTGTTATAATTTAATTTATTTTATATAATTTTACTTATTGAAATTACTTAGTATGAAAAATAAACACATCGACTTTACCTCTCCATGATAAATAAGTATTTGGAAGAATGTGTCCATCAGTAAGATGCGGTCGGGTTGGATCGAGGATGTATCTAATAGCACGGGCTCCGGTGGCCCTCCGAAGCTGTACGAGTACAGTATGGGCTGGATCATAATCAGCGACTGCGTTAGGTCTTCACGCATCAGCATATGCCTGAAAGAAATAAAAAGAATTAATGTAACCACAATATGACAGGATATTTTTAATTACTGTAGCAGTCAGAAGGGACAGAAAATTGTGTTTAAAAGCAGATTTAAATAATCCACATGAAGATTAAAAGAGTATTCACACTCAGATTGTGGTGATAACAAAGAAGTTTAATTTAAAAAGTCGTAAATGGAAAAGATGTATTTAACTAAACATGGTTTTACACATTTAACAACATTTAAGATTTTAGTGCAAATGTTTCATTTCAAAACCAAAAAATGGATATGTAGAATATCTACATATCTGTTAGTCTATTAGTCTGCTCACCTATAGAACGTAGTTTCATCGGGCGAGTTATTGAACACTTGTAGGAACTGCGAGCGCCGGAGGTGGTACATGAACTGTGGATACAGACTGAAGTTCTCCGACAGGCGGAAGCTGTTCGGGTCGTCTTTCGCGTATTCGCCGAATTTCTGGCACTGTAATATTAAAATGTAAAAGTGTTTTAGACCAAATATTAGTGACTTAGATTTTTTTTTTTTGTAAATGCAGTGCAAAAGTCTCCCATTATTTTTACGTATTTACAAACACTAAGAAGAGATAGAGAATTATATCTCTTTTTTATTATTATTATTTAGTGTCTTGTTTGTGATGAAAAAAGGAAACATAAATATTTGTTTTATTTAATTTTATTTAGGAGGTAAGAACAAAACAGTATTATATGATTGGGACAATATTGCACCTAACTGTATGTATATAAGCTGTTGATATATTGATAGTAATTGAGTTGTGTTGCAATAAATTACATTTATTTTTATTAATTTAAACAAATGACTGAGAGTGTGCGGCTGGTTTTACTGTCACGCGTTTTGGCAGCGACGTTGGAGAATGGATGGAGTTAGTAGTTCTGTTTCAAATTCGGGCGCTGTTTGCCGTAGCTTTTGAAACACACGCCGACCAGCAAAACGCACGGTACTAAACACGGTTAACAGTGCACCGCTGTTATGTCTGCGTGTGTGTGTGTGCGTGTGCGTGTGTGTACGTGTATGTGCGTGTGCGTGAGTATGCGTGTGCGTGTGTGTGTGTGTGTGTGCGCGTGTTGTACCAGTCGAATGAGCATGCGGTCCAGCCAGCGCAGCACGTCGGGCCCGTCCTCCTGCTCGGCGCGGTACACCACGAGCCGCGCCATCACCACGGCCGCCGCCTCCTGGTCGAAGCCCGCCGCGATGTGGTGCAGGTTCGCGGCCGCGTCGCCCCAACTAATAACATACGACACTTGCCATGTGATAATATCTAACTACACTGGCCAGGCCCAGTGACTCTAGCGAAAAATAAAAACAGTAAATTTCAAGGTAAAAATATATCCAGTAAAATCTCCTTATTTCAAATACAGAATCCACGAGTACGGAATGGTAATTAGTATGGGATAAGGATTATGTTTCAAAGTTCAAAATGAATTAGAATGTATTCCCTCTAATTTCATACAAATTGCTATTCTATACGCACATATTCTTTATTCAAACACTAAATACAGAACGTTTCTCCAAAACTATATAAAACGAGAAAAGAAAAACGACTTATGACCAACACTATCAAATCAGTTGAATGTCATTCTAACAACACTTGTATGAATATCTAGTCATCATATAATTATGTTCAAACTCACTTCCTCGCAGCAGTGGTGACTCGCACACGACGCTTGCCGCTCGAGTGCTGGTACTGCGTGATGAACTGAACGCAGCCCCGCCCGCCTTGGGGCACTGGCGCTGCGTGCTGATTTACTACCTGGATTAACATACGATACTTATTACAAAAACTATTGGAACAACTTATAATGAGTGACATCTGCATGAATTTCAATACACGCTGAGTCATTTTATAACCTTCCTCACTGAATGAGCTATTCAAATCTAAAACTTCAATTTTGTCAGAGCTTTAAGTATAGATCTGAGTTTATTTTTGATTTCAAATTGTCACCTTCATATGTCCCCGAGACAAGGTGTCTTGAATGACAGACCAATGAACAGACAGTAAAGTGATAAGGATTTTATTTTTTTTCTTTTAATATACAAGACCCTAATACTAAATATTATCTCTATTTTAAATTTTTGCACACCTCAAAGAAGATGGCCATAGTGGTGCTAGGGGTGAAAGTGCACATCTTCCACTGGCAAGTGTTGCCCATACCCACTTCTTGGTCTGACACACACGGGCCCTTCACATTCAGTGACACACAAGAGCCAATTGCACCAGTAACTGGAAATAAAATTATATATTAATTATACTTGTTTTTGTGAATATTATCTATTAGTAGGCTCCTTGCATAGGAAAAATTTGAGACATGTACACATGACAGTCCAAAGTTAAGCTTAAGTAGTTGAAATAGCTAACTAATAATGGAATTAACAATGGAAAGTTTATGTCTAGGTTATATGCAAAAGTCTAAATCATAACTGAAACAAAGTATGCCACCTGTTTTAAAATGATGTTTCTAGGAAGAATAAAATTATACAACTATTAATTGTAAATTGATTATTGACACTTACTTTTAAGTTCACGGCTGCATTTGACTTCGAGGGTTCCATTGAAAGCCATTTTGTAGTCACCTTTCTGATCTTTTGCAAAGACTCTTTGGAAAGTTTGCTTGAAAAGAGAAGAGTTGAAGGAGTCCCCCATCACCATATGTCCACTAGAAATAAAATATTATCATCTTATCCACACATACATTACATTATCAAAAAATATCCATCGTAATATAAAATTTTTGCACATTGCACATTTTGTATGTGTAAAGCAATATCTGGAACTACTAAGCCTATTTTAATAATTTTAGTTTCATTTGAAAGTTCAAGTAGTTCTATATTTTTATATATTTATATAATCTTAAATTGAGACATCCAAATCATGCTATATCAAGCATATATAAATATATAGGCGTAAAGCTAGTTGCATGTGAAAATAAATTAAGTTGGGATTCCATTAAGTCATGAATTCATACAAAGATGAGATATACTAACTCACCAAAAATTATTCATAATTGATAATTAACATTAAAAATAAAACTTTTTAACAAAAAATTAAACCGACTTCAAAAGTAAACTAAAAAGCTAAAAATAATCTTTTTACTCTA
>DVXP01003457.1:0-11293 GCA_018235645.1 Junonia grisea
GACACTTGACTCTAAGAAAATTTGACACTTAGAAGCTTAATATTTCGGAAACTGTTCCTCGTTCAGAAAAATGGTTTCCCCACACCTATAATATTTTTAAAAGACCTATCCAACGATACCCCATGCCATGCGAAAAAATAGAAAAACATTTTTTGGTTTCACTTTACATATAGGAGAGACACCCTAAAAAAAATTTTTTTTAGAGATTTTTAGAGATTTGCGGACAGACAGACAGACGAACATGACGAAACTAAAAGGGTTCCGTTTTGTCTTCGGAACCATAAAAAGGTAGTTCACGTTCTTGGTGAAGACGTTTTTTTAGGTTACTAAGTTACTTTCAGTACTAATCCGTGACATTTAATTTTAACCTAAAAAATCCGGATCTTGCAACGCTGAGTATGAGTGACATTATAAATTAAATCATATACCTTCTCGCCGGTATCCAATCTTAGTAACGCGAGTCGTCGCCTCGTGTCGCGCAGTAGTAACAAATGGCCGGTCTCGTTCAACTCGAGCCAGTCCACGCGCGCCTCGTGCCACCACTGACCTAACTGAACACCTAAAACAAAATAATATTTAAACTTCAAAATCTTACAAATATCAATATTTGTATATGATGTGTGATGAAGTGATCTTGAACATTAGTAAAAATAGGGAACACTTTAAATGAAGAATTTTAATGGAAAGAAAAAAATTGTTAACGAAAATTTGGTCAAATTGGAATCTATTTCCTTAGCTTATCGATCGAACGGGAACCCCTCCTTTTGATCGATAAGATTTGTTTAGATACTAATGATGATGATGAGTGAGAAATCGTGCTTCAAATATGGTAGAATATAACAGCTAGTAAGCTTATATAACATAACATGTATTTGCAGTATCTACCTGTAACGAGATCAACGACAGCTATCGTCTGTCGGTCGAGCAAGTAGGCGAGGTGTTTCCGATCTCGACCATCCACCTTCTGCCCTTCGTTGATCCGAACGCTTAGCACGTGAGGGTTCACTCGTTCAGTCCGAACCTGATATTCAGTTTCAAACATTACATTTTTCCCGAATTCCCGTTCGAATTCGAAGTTAGCATTTACACGCTTACCCAAATATTATCTGGTTTTAAATTAAATTCTTAAAATTAAATTCCTATTTAAAATTCGGTCACCATAATTATTCAACATTTACCATTTACTATAAATTATTTAATCATTTTACAACTTTGATGTCGGCTTAAACCCGACATTTTATAGTCCTTCGAGCCATATTTGAATCAGCGACCTACGGATTGAATAAGTATATATATGTATATAAATGCATTAATGTAGTAGATATTTTAATCATTTTATAAAAGGGACCTTGCTAAAATGGTATAAATGGCTACTGATTTATTTACTACCCGATTTCGATCGTACAATGATTTTAATTAATTTATTATCATAAAATCATCTAAAAAAATAAATGCAAGTAAAAACGTAACAATTATTTCATTATGCAAATACATTATCATCACCGACCCAAAATATAACTTTTTGTTCTTGTTCACTTTGTTCACTGTCATTATAGGCAAATTTAACCAACTTGAAATGTCTGAACAGGAGTCCAATTAAAATTTGCGCATATCCGTCGAAGTAATATCGATTGGTAGATAATTGCTATTTTATTGTTCTGCGTAGCGTGATACAAATACTACAGTTCATTTACATTTCTTCGGACTATATTTTAGCCACTTCTTCACTGAAACATCTAGTTTGATTTATCGTTAAAGATTGTGAAGAAGTCAAAGAGATACAGAGGGACGGAATATGGTAGTAACGAAGTAAAGGCAGAAATACATTATTCTGATGTGTTATATCTTGACGCTTCAGGACTTAACGCTGCGTCACATTACCGTAACAGTTTGTTTCTACCCAGAAAGATACGCTTCTGACATAAAACGTCAGAGTATTGTGTTTCTGCGCATAAAGTGGACAGAGAGGACGTGTTAACCGTGTGCAGCAGGCGGTCGAGCCCGTACTCGACGACGCTGAGTTCGCCGGCGCGCTGCAGCAGGCACGCGCCGCCCACCGCCGCGTACACGCGCTCGCCCGACCCGCTCCACGCCACCTGGGACCACACGGTAACTGATCAACAAAAGTAACTCTTTTAATCTTATATATAAAATTCTTGTGTCACAGTGTTAGTCTCCATACTCCTCCGAAACGGCTTGACCGATTCCTCTGAAATTTGGTAAGCATATTAGGTAGATCTGAGAATCGGCTAACATCTATTTTTCACACCCCTAAATAATAAAGGTGGTCCAAGGTGGAACAAAGTTCGCGGGGTCAGCTAGTAATATTAACATTATGGATTTTCTTCTGAGTTTTCGCTTTTCAAAAAGTATCGTTTTGTCAGTACACTTCATTTGTCATTGGCTCGTCTTCCAACTCTATCGAATGAGCAGTTTGAGAGCATAAGTTAAATAAGTTGCAGCGATTTTACGAGTAATTTGACGAGTTAGTTGAAGATTCCCATGTCGTTGAGAGTATCTAATACTACATTTTATTGATAGTGAGATTCTCATTAATATGAAGCTTGGCTGAGTTAACTTCACTTTCAGTTGGATATTTGGTTTTGAACTGCTGTTCGCCAGCTGGAACTTCAACTAAGAATTCAGCTTTCCCGCGACTCCGTGTTGCGATGCGTGGCGTCGCATGTAAAAATGAATGTAAAATTATAGACAGAGCTGAGAATGCCGAAATCAAGATCTCGGGCAAGCCTTAGTGTTTAAAGGAATAATTTGGTAACACTGAAATAACTGATTTGGCGCAGTCATCATCACTGAGGTGCTAAGTGTATTTGTGTTGTGTATCTTTTTCAAGAACCCAAACATAAGATCGCATGACCTTACTAAGTTGCAGGTGAATCATTTGCAACAAGAAGAATTTTAATTAATAGCACTGACCTCACTAGTCAAACCACGCGCAATGTCGCAAAGTATCAAACTGTTGCTTGTCCGGCACACTGCGTACCAGTCATTGCCTGTAAGTCAGACATTTGTAGGTGGAATTAAGAATTTGTCATTTGAACATGTTAAAATAATATTTTTTTACTAATAAAGTTATAGAGACAATTTCAGGACTAACAAATCAGGTAGCGATTTGAAAACTTGTAAGTGTAATCTTTAAGTTGATCTTGCTTTAACTTTTCTTAATATTAAGAGAAAAAAATAGCCCACTTTCCAGAGCATCATGTCAAAAAGTGATAATCACCAATGAACCGAACGTTGAATATGTCCGGTGCGAGCTTGGTGGTGACGGAGAGCGGCGGTGCGTCCCCCGCCAGCCTCGTCAGCAGCAGCTGGCGCGCGCTCACGTGACGCACCTCCACTGCGTCGCGCCACACCCAGCGCCTGGAGGAAGTACGACATTCTCACGTAGGGTATGGGGTTACTCGGTAATATCAAGACTTGATTTTAGGTGGATTGGACGTGTTTTGTGTTCGTTAGGAAAGGAATATGGATATGGATGGAGGATATGGAGGGATATGGATGTTTAGAGAACAAACATCCTTTCAGAAATAAAAATCAGACATAAAAAAAACCTTTCAGAAAAGTAAAGGCACATGAATGTATTTTCCATAAAAAATAGCATACTATTTAAGATAATTATGACTATCTGATCGTGCTATTTCTATGTCGTTATATTTAAGGAAACTACTTTGCTTCAGGTCATAGTGATTAAAGTGAGGAACCACACGTCAATGAATCTCTGTTCTCCATGACCCGAATGAAAGAGTAGACAGCTAATTTTTATTGGTATATAGGAAGATTATATAAAGCGACGAACTTGAGAACAGCCTCGAACTGCAGAACGGCGCCGGTCTGCGACGCCACCGCCAGTTTTGTACCATCACCGCTCCAGGCGAGCGCGCGCGCCGCATACAAGTTTGGTATCTGCAGGGTTGACAGCTCCAACACCCCGCCCTCCTTCACCTCACCCACGAGGCAGCCGTCGAATATACCGAAGGCTATCGTCTGCAAAAAATTCACTGGCTACTACTACTGGTTTTGTTGAGTGTGACTTATCTACTTACCATCCTATCCTAAATTTTGTGCAAGGAATTAGTTCATAAAATGTAGTAGAAAATCGAGCTTCCTAGGAGTAAATGGAAGGGAAAGATTAATGAAAAAAAATCTGGTGATATTTTAGTATCATTTTATGACCATTTTTTTTTCTTTATAAAATTAAATACTTACATGAAGACTCCACCTATTTGTTAAGTACATCATGCAGAATAACTCCTTACCTGACCTGAAGGACTGAGCGTTGCCGAAATAATGTCTCGTCTATCGGGCGGTAAGGACGGCTCCAAGTTACGTATGAGAGCGCCGCGTTGCGCTTCGTACAACGCTATACGTCCGTCGCAGGAGCCTACTATCATCTAAATAATAAAAAATAGGATTATTCGTTCTTCGTTGAATCAAAAATTCAAAGAACACATTAGGCAACAAATTTTTAACGGACGTATTTTAGGGATATTGTGTGATGATGTGTGAATAATTAAATATCATGGTACAAATTTCTTAATGAGGTGACTCGGTTACTTAAGGCGATGTTTTCATAAACGAAATAATCATTTAAATATGATCCACCACCGATCACGCTTTGAATGGACCTTCGCTAGCGCAAACCCTTTCGCAGGAGCCGGATATTTTCCGCAGTTGTTTCCACTAATTCCAAAAAAGGACGACATTCACGTACGGTGGTAATAGCACGAGCGCAGTTTTCTCGTCTCCAACAAGTAACACTCACGTAGGGCGGTGCCAACACGAGTGCGGTGGGCGGCAGCGCGTACCGCAGCAGCAGGCGTCCGTTGAGGTAGAGTGTGCCGTCCACGTGACCCGACGCGAGCGCCTCACCACCACGAGCGAGTGACACGCAGCACGCGCCCGCCGACCATACGCTTGAGCTCTTGTTCGTCTTGCAGTCTAATGACCTGTTGTGACCAATTTATGGTAGCAAGGTAGGCTTGTGGAAGATCGCCTTGGCCTTATTAATTATTATTGTGTGACCTGATTGTTACACGTGAAAATTCTAGTGTAATAAGTTGCATTAATTTTGATGTGTAAATTAAGAATAACGTATAGACAAACACATTTATGTTGGTTATTTCTTCAGTTGATTTCTAATTTTAAATGATATCACTTGTATAGTTTATGAGGTTAAAGGCAAATAATTAACTTAGGTATTCTAAAAAATATCTAGTAATTTCTATACAGGGTCAATACATGTTGTAGGTTTTAATTGAAACTGGTGAAACTAAATACGATTTTCAGGCCATGTTCAAGAAATCATTTTAGGAAGATCAGTAGTTTAGTCTCTAGACAGTTTTTAAGTTTTGGCTCAGTTTTCACGTGATGTATATTTTCTTACAACGAATCAAAAACATCGAAAAAAAAAGATCCGCTGTTGCCGCTTTGACAGTCGTCTGTGGATTTTAGTAATCCTTTTGTTTTAATCACCAATCTATCCCAAACGAGACCCCCACCGTACTTAGACACACTAGACACACATTTTTTTAAACCAATATTCAAAAGACTCATCTAGTCCATATTACCTAATTTTACCGTCGCTCGTTCCAGTAAAAAAGCCATTCTCGGCGGGTAATAGACGCAGCGGCGCGCCAGTTAGGGGAAACTTGTTGCATATCACCTTTTTGCCGCTCCAATCCGCGCCCACTCGGTATACGAATACCATATTGTCACTTTGCGCTACGCCAAGCAATTCGGAATTTTCGCTGAATGCCAAATCTAAAAAAGTATCCTTTTACTATTTTTAATTATAATTTTAAGAATCAATTTCTTCAAATGTAAAGTGATTATTGAAATATAATCGTGTAAATATGTAAAAGCCATATCATAAACATAAAATATAGGTATATAAACAAATAAACAGTTTTGATACATACTAGTAATTACATAAGATTTTTTCCCAGCAGCGGGGTCGGATGGCTTAGTGCTGAATTTATCGCGCCGCACCCCATCGCGATCAAACAGCAGCACGAGCCGGTCAGCAGTCGCTACAGCTAGCTTTACATTGTTCGGCGACCAGCTTATATCAGCTATAGGGCTATCGCTGTCCTAATAGAAGACAAATATTTAAAAAATCCACAAATATACCAAGTTTTGTCTTAATATAAAGTAGATATGTATATTTAAGTATATTTACAACAAGGAGTTAAAAATAATATTTTTAAAAAATATGTTACCTGCGCTTCTATTACAGTCTTGAAATATTTTAAACGCATAATAAATATGTTACTTGATTTAAGTAATTTTATCTGTACACGCTAACTTATTATTTTTTTATTTTAATGAATAATCCCTTAAGTAATATATTGTTTTGAAAGAAAGCGTTACTAAGCAACCATACCATTTCAAATTTTACCGCTCTTATATCATAACCATAACGAATTTGAAAATTGTCTATGGATTGGTCCTTCTTTTTCCGTTTAATGGTAGCCCTTCACGTAGATAAATGTAGATGGTTGTGCAAGTGTGTATTCGCCTGCGCAAGAAGAATAATCAAAAAATAATATTATGTGCAAATATAATTGCTTATAATTTATATAATATCTAGTTTCAATTACAAATACAATTAGATAATAAATTTTATTAAAAAATGTAGATAAATAGATATCTATCTATTTAGGTTATGTTAAGTCTATTATCTATGGATGATTTTGAATGACAGACTGACAGAAGTTTTTATGGAAGTCTGTGGTTCGAGTCTTTCTTTCAAGTGTTTCGTGTTTGTAAAGACGTTGTAAGGTTAGGAAATATTTCATCCATAAAAATCTTGCTATTGAAATAGTATTTTTAACTAATAGTTTGTAATATACGTTATTCATATAGTGTGGTGTTCGTGTTATTAATTATTTCCAGTACTTCTTGATTTGTTAATTTAAATTTTACGTAAATACCATGTCGGCATTACAAACAAACCCGATAGTTCTAAAACATCAAATTAAAGTTTATACTGTCAACTCTACAATGCTTATGAAGAATTACTCGTCTTTCAGGACGTCATGCCTTTCGAGCGCTACGTAGAACCGGGGCGTGTGGCTCTGGTAGCCGAAGGACCCCTTAAAGGAAAATTGGTGAGTGTTGTCGATGTCATCGATCAAACACGAGCACTCGTCGACGGACCCGGCAGCGGTGTTCCACGACAACAGATTCGTCTCAACCAACTGCATCTGACGAAATTCCGCCTCAGTTACCCCTTCACAGCACCAACACGTGTTGTGAGGAAAGCTTGGACTGAAGCGAAACTCAACGAGAAATGGGCTGACAGCCAATGGTCCAAAAACCTGGCAAACAAGGAGAAACGCGCGGCCATGACTGATTACGACAGATTTAAGTTAACCGCCGCCCGCGTCAAGAGAAACCGTGCGAGAACAGCAGTGTTCAAAAGTCTTAAAGTTAAAGCGGCGCGATCTGGTACATTCGGCAAGAAGAAGGTTCCCAAAACGCCCGCCAAGAAGCAACGCACGAAGAAGGCGCCCGCAGCCAAACCAGCGAAGAAGTAATTCTTGTTTTGTGTCTGAAACACAAGTGTAATTTATAGGACAAATCAAAATAAAGAATTACTTTAAGCTACAATCGATGTCTTGTTAAATATTCCCTTATTTGTAACCTTAACAATTGATCTAAGGTGAGTTCTGTGGCTATTGTAGAGCAAAGTGTTTTTTCTTTATTTAATTTGTTTTATTTTTCAGGTAATTGATACCCAGAAGTCCAGAAAATTAAGGTTAGTTTGCTTAACACGCTTGCCTATTTATTTTTTTTACCATATTGTTGGAAAGTCTAATGATGAATATAAATAAATAGTCTCGTTCGTATGAAATTTTGTGATTTCAAAAATACCGAATTAACTGAAAAATTAAAATTTTAATATATTTTTCATAAAGTTGTAAGTTTGTATTAACAAAAGCTATTTTTTTTAGGAATCAAAGTAGTGGATGCATACTACACAACAAAAGTCTATTCATGTAAGTTACTAAATTATTACAACCCTTCTAGCCCAATGCTTCAGCATTTAAATACTTTTTTCGTTTATTTCTTATTTATTATTATAAAATAATGATTAGAAACTGATTTATCATATGTAAAAATTAAATGATGATTAAATATGTCTCGTTCGTATGATAGAAATGATTTCAAATTTACCACTAACCTGAATCTGTTTTTAATAATCATCATTTTGCGTAATTAATGTTTCTTCTCTAATGATTACATTTTGTTTTAGGTTAGTGTCTGGCACTCGCAAAATGTATCTTCGTTGGGAAATATAATGTAAGTACATTTCTAAGCAATATTTATAACCAAATCTCTTCGTATTAGTTTTTATTATTTTAAGATTTACATAATTAAAATAAAAGTCTCATCCTAACCTGTCAGGTTTTACAATTTAATTGAGAAAAAGCACTGTCATACATAAACTTCTCTTTAATATTATTAGTTTCAATACTATTGCCCTGAACTGTTAATAATACCCTACCAAAGCCGATGTGTGATCAGTCATCATCTGACACGCTTGACTCTGGCTAGGAACAGTGCCGCACTCTGTGTAAGACCTCCAGTTGTATAGCTGTATGTCTAAGGGTTGAGTGCTACAATATTCCTTAACTTTCACTAAAATTACATACAAATACAATAAATAGTTACTAATAATATCTAATTTCCTTGTTACAGAACTGTTGGGACAATAGCAAATGGCTTATACAAAAACTAAAAATGGATGGACTACTCAGATTATTTCAAATTGTAAGTATTACTTTGTTAAAACAACTTTTCTTATATCTGGTAAAGATGAACTTTTGACAGTCATTAAAAAATTTTAATACCACATGGGATTTTTTTGATGCTTAATTTTTTTCTTTGCATTATCAAATTTTTAAAATATGTCGCTAGGAACAATTACTGTCCTTTTTTTAATAACTGCGGTGTCTGCATATGATGAATTACTTAGTTATCCCTGTCTCACTCAGCCATGGGGAAAATATGGTATGGTAACAACTGAACTAAAAATAAAAATAACACGAGTTTGAATGAAAAAGGATGTATTAATGATTTATTTTTTGTTTGCAGGTAATGAATAATCTGCATATGACCCAAATTAATGGTAAGATTGTGTTGCTTTACTTATTAATATATTGAGTTATTTATGACGTTGTTATTGATATATTTTCATGTTGCTGATTTATTGTGGACTTTTACATTCAATTCAATAAGTGTTGCAACAAACTACTAAACCGTAACAGTAAATTCTGTTCACCTACAATTACCTCTGACCTGATGTCTAGAAAGAATATAACACATATTTTGTATAAGCATATTAAGCTATTTTCAAGAACAACAAAATTTGAAATAATGATGTACAATTGTATCGCCCCTATCTGAAGTCTGATGATTGATCAATACTGAATGTATAAACTAGTTGCAATTATTTATTAATTTTAGTATAATCACATTATTACAGTCTGTTATTTTATTTTCAGATTATGTCCCTTAATTGAAGTGCATAATTGGACTGTTTTTACAGAGTTTAAAAATTTACAAAGGTGAGCATAATTTCAAGATTTTTCTTATTTTTTTTATTAGTACAGATGGTTATAACGTTATACAGCCTGTAACCATGTCCCACTGCTGGGCATAGGTCTCTCCTCCTATTAGGGAGAAGGTTATGGAGCTTAATCCACCATGCTCCTCCACTGCAGATTGGTGGATATACATGTGTCAGAATTTCTTCTGGCACATGCAGGTTTCATCACGATGTTTCCGAAAATCCAGCGGTGCTAGCCAGGGTTTGTACCCGTGACTTTTGTTAAAGATCCACGTGTTTGCACCACTAAGCCATCTCGACTCAGGTGGTTATAGTAAAAAAAAATTGATAGAACAAATACTTGTTTACATATTGCCTAATTTATTTATAAAATCTCATCTGCATGATTTTTTTATGTTTATAATAATAAAAAACAAAACAAATATGGCCTAACAACTCTAATATAATGATGTAAAATTGTATCGCCCCTATCTGAAGTCTGATGATTGATCATAACTGAATTGAAATACCAAAAGTATTAATGCAGCATTTTAAATGTTGCTTCATAATTTACAACTATTGTTCTATTTTCAGATCACGAGCCATGAACTGCCATGTATAATCAATAGGAATACATACAGGTTAGTAACAGTAACATTTAATTTCATCACCACATTATATTTTCTAATACTATGCTTGGTACAGATGTACAATTGAAACCTTTTAATCAACTTACTATTCAATTAAAGAACAGTAGCTTACAATTTATATATTATTTATTAATTTCATGTGACCCTACCAAAGCCGATGTGTGCACAGACAACAACTGGCATGCTTGACTCTGGCTAGGAACATTAAAACACTCTGTGTAGGATACTTGCTTCATATTGGCTAAATATCCAAGGGATTGACTGTGACAATATAACTCTTATTTTCTTACTAACGTTTTGTAATTAAGTGGAAATCATTGAAAAATAAATTTTTACCAATAAATAATTTTGTTACAGAATTACACAGCAAAAACAATTGCCAGAAGGCCGCAAAGAAGTACTATGTAAGTTAATTGTGTTCTATTTATCAGATTTTAATTTTTTTTATATGATAACTATTTTAATATATTTCTCAGTGTTTAATAATTTAAATTAATATGATGATTTTTATATCGCCCCAGTCTGAAGAAAAGTGTAGATCGATTTTTCTGATTATTTCTCATCAGTATTTAACAAAGTTGTTAACACCTTGTGTACAAACTTTACAATTGTGTTTTTTTGTTTCAGGCTATCTCGAAAATTGTATTAAAACTTACTCTATTTCATTAATGTAAGTAACACTGAATTTATTTTCTTACACTATTTTTAACACAACTTTACTTTCATTACAATGTATAATAATAATTAAAATTAAGTTTTTTTTAAGTGATGGTAATACAAGCATATATCATAATATTTTTGATGATAAATAACATACTGATTAAAAACAAGTTAAAATAATAATCAATGAAAAGAGGTTAAAATCAGATATAGTTTTATTTACTTATTTTAGGTACAAAGCAGCAATTTCAACTTAATTCTGAAGTCTCAAAACATGGCCATTCTAAACAAAGGTAAGTTACCAATATTTATATTTAAAAAAAAAATGTAACACAGCCTGTACATATCTCACTGCTGGGCATAGGCCTCTTCTCCTATTAGGGAGCAGGTGTGGCGCTTAATCCACCAC
>DVXP01003458.1:0-11293 GCA_018235645.1 Junonia grisea
AAGTGGGGGCAACCTCACATACCCCGACACCCCCCCCAGGAGCCGGGTATCTAGGAAGATATACCCAGCAAAAAAAAAAAAAAAAAAAGGAACCCATAAAATAATTGTACAAAAGAAAGTTTAGCAAAAAAATCAGGGTCCAATCGCCAACCCTAATAAGACCAAGTCTCCCGAGTAAAATTCTGCCTGTACTCTAAATACGACAGTGCATTTCATTTGTTCCAAGGTCTAATATTCGATGGTTGTTATAGAGTATATTTTGTGTACAGAGAAAACATTTTTTTTTTTACTTTAACGTTTGGAAATGTAAAGAAAATAGGGGCGCGACTTTGTATTTTTCATTTGCTATAGAGCGTAAAAATTTACTTCAAGTAACATGAGTAGGAAAATCGTATAAAATTGATATCGATATGTTATGACTCTTAGATATTCAAGTAGGTTATAAGACAAACGCATAACGGATAAAAATACTATTTATAAATAAAGAAAAAAAAATCGCCAACCCTAATAAGACCTACTCTCCCAAGTAAAATTCAGCCGGAACACTAAATACGACAATGCATTTAATTTGTTCCAAAAGTCTAATATTCGACGGTCGTTATAGAGTGTATTTTTGGTACAAAGAAAACTTTTTTTGTTTTAACGTTTGGTGATGTAAGGAAAACAGGTACTCGACTTTTTTCCATTTGCTGTACAGTGTAAAAATTTGCTTTGAAAATAACATGAACAGGAAAATCATATAAAATTGACAGCACTTTATTATGACCCTAACCCTTAGATAGTCAATTATAAGACAAACTCATAATTATAAAGAAATAAAAAAGTCGTCAAGCCTGTTAAGCCCAAGTCTCCTAAATAAAATCCATCCTGTCCATCAGACTCAGAGAAAAAAATTACCATTTATAAATAAAGAAAAAAAAAGTCGGCAACCCTAATAAGCCCAAGTCTTCGACGTAAAACTCGACGTGTACCCTAAATACGACGATGCATTTCATTTGTTCCAAAAGTCTAATAACCGACTCTTTTAAAAGTACAGTATATTTTGTGCACAGAGAAAACGAATATTTATTTAGTGGGTAAAATGAGGAAAACCGTTACGATTTTTCGCCGCTGGATGCAGTAGTATGCACTTTTGCAGTTTAAACCTTTTTTCTGTATTACAACATTGAACTAATTTAAACACAGATTCTATTTTATTTTGTAACCGAATATCTTAAAAAGACGAAAAAAAAGAATCATCCGAAGGGACAAAATATATATTTTTTGTTAAAAACATCAATGGTAAATGGTGGTCTAACAAAAAGAATCCTTTCAAAAAGTAAACATCACAAAATATTTAACACGTGTATATCTAAGCATACCCATGTTTACCCCTATCCTATTTACTCGGAATGGCCCCTACACAAAAAGAGCTCGATTCAAACAAACAAAACGAAGGAATTATATTTGTACCGATCCGCTTTAACCCTCATAAACGTTATTTGACTTTTTCAACAAATAAAATTTCTATACATCGTGTTTATGTACAATGTGAGCGGCGCTGGCCTTTGATTCCATAGATTTGTATATATTTTTTAAATATATTTATCGATTATTATCGATATTATTCAATACGTAGTCGTAGGTGATTTGTATTAAACAAAAGAAAACATCTATCATACGAGAATTATAACTAATAATCACAAAACAATAACAATAAGTAATTGTTATTGTACATAAGATTAGCATTTTGACCCCACGATAATAGTTAAGAGTTAAAGAGACATAATAACTACAAAGACATAAACACAATTTTTTTTCCATTTATCGAAAATATTGCTTAATAAACTCTAACAACGGAACAAATGTAGGTCCATGCTATGTCTATGATATTGTTACAACCCCTGAAGGAAACTAACCAAAAAGATTATGTCGTTGTCATTAGCCAATCGAAGTCCACTGCTAGACATAGGGCTGCCCAAGTTTGCGCCAAATATCCCGGTCCTCCGCAATCCTCCTCCAGCTCGCTCCGGCAACCTTGCGTATAACGTCAGTCCAGCGGGCTGGAGGGCGTCCTACACTACGTTTGCCAAGACGCGGTCTCCACTCTAGGACTCGTTTGCTCCAATGGCCATCGGCCGGCCGTGGCCAGCCCATTACCATGCCATTTACTTCTGTTTCCTCATGGATAACCACATTCCTGATTTTATCCTCGAGAGAGACTTTATATCTGTGGCCCAGCCCCAATGTCAGTTTTCACGTCCCGGCGGCGTATGTCATCACCGGTAGGACACTTTGCTCGAAGACCTTTGTTAAGAAAAAAACTATAACAATACAAAGTTTAAAACCAAATACACATTAAATATATTTTATGGAAAAAAGTACCTACTAGAATACTTTAATCTCCGAATTGCTATCACATTTTCGATATATTATCAAAGACATTATCCGCGTCTTTTTTCAGAGACGATTTTTTTCCCAGAAAATCGAGATTTCAGTTTTTTTCTGTTCGAAGATATCTATCGGGATTCAGTTTCTGTTACAATAAAAATAGTGTTTGTTCTCCGATCACAATCTGTAGAGGATGTTTGTAGACTAGCTCTGAAGCGAACGGTTTTATTGGAAAAATAATACGAAAAAAATTTTCCAACGCTCTAAGCTGTTAACCGTTCCAGATATTGGAAATATGTAGTTGGTATAGAACGCTGATTTGTAAATTGGTATTTTTATTAAGATTCTTTATTGGTGGCTTAACTTTATTATTATTAACACAGCATAGAATGACCTTGTTTGAAATGAAAAATTACCGGAAAATTAAAATATCTAACGAGCAAATCGCTCCGATCGAGTTATATATGACAATAGCTCAAACAAGCTCGGAAGGAGCAAATTAAAACTTACAAACCATTTTACTTATGTTTTGAGAAACAAAAGATATACTATATACTTATAATATAAGTATGATGCAGTATTCAAGCGTGTGAAACACGAACAACAAATCATTATAAATAATACAATTTTGAATAATATCTAATTTAGCGTACACAGTTACCATATATCACGAAACTTTATTACAACACCAAATCACAAATACTTCTAACACAAGCATTAGATCGTGCGTATCACATTCTCGTTTTGTACGTACAAAACGTACCCAAGCGGCTGGCAGCGGAATAAATTCAATTTGAAATAGTATCCATCGCACGGAATTGCCCAAATCTAATATTTTAACGTTCTCCGGCTTAGGCAATAATTTACGTCCCTATTTTATTATGTACGTACATATATCTGCATTTATTGTGCTCATGGGCAAGTGATATATGGTTAGAACTTACCGAGTTTGTATTCATACCCGAAGTGGACTGAATATTAATGAGGGATTACGTATGTGGTCGTTATGTGAAAGTAAATATGCAACAACTACATATGTACATTGATAAGTAGCTGATTTAAGGTAATGACTTTGTACGTTGACGATTTTTTTTTCATCTTTGGGGTGAACTGGATACGATTGTTCCAGTCACTTTTATAGTGAATCCTTTGAGGAGTTAGTCTCAAGATGCATATAGACTAAGCGAACATCAAACGAGCGAGCATTCTAAGAAAATTCTACAAATGTTTTGTATTAGATAGAACAAAGAAAGAATGCTCTATACCTATTAACACTAAATACAATGAAAGATAAAGTAAATATTCATTGAAGTCACTTACATCTAAGTCGGTCGGTGTAAGAAAAAAAGTGAGTAAAAATAAAATTACCTTCAGATACACATGTATATGTGTAATACATAAAATAAATGTGATATATAAATCTTCTTTACGTAATCTTGTCATAATTTTTGTACAGACAGAATTATGTTACAGTTACATTTTACAACTATTGGTATGGTATTGAAATTATAGATGAATATTTCTTAACACATATAATTCCAATATAATTTTTCATAGGGAACGAAGTTCGATATCACATTTTAGCAGCCATCAAATTTTCTTTTCACCCCTGAAAAAATATTTTCATTAGATATCAAAGGCCTGGGGAACTTTTTTAATATAGGTTGTATAATTTTACACAAAAAACGACTAGATTTATAGCTATTTGATATTTTATGATGGAATGAAAGATGATTTCTTAACGCACAAAAAACCTAAAAGTAAAATATAAAATAATTACTTTTTTATTCAAAAGAGAAACCATCCCCTACTCTATTGATGAACATGTTATAAGTGATAAATGAGGGCATTATTAATAAAGCCATTATAAATAATCCTTAGCTGTATCGGACCAAGTGATGAAATTATTATCTAAACTTCATTTTTATAACATGGTCTAGTCATTAAGAATATTGCTGCTGGACCATTGGCCCATTTAATAATAAAGCTACATTAGAACTTGCGGTCTGATATATACTACTCATTAACTATTTCTCAATGAAAATCGAATCTGTTCACCGACTACCGCAATCCAACCTGTCACTCGTCTGCCAAGCCCCTAGAGTGTTTTTATAAATCCGAAGACGCGGAGGGGGAGCAGCCTTCGCCTGCCGTAACGAAGCTTAAGTACCGTGGCAAGCATGGCTGCCTTCGCTTCTTTACGCTGAGGCGGAGAGTCTGCTCGTTCCGCAGCGTCGGAGACGTTCCAAAGCGAGTATTATAAAAAAATGTATTTTACACAAAATGGATCTTAACCAAAGGTCACGGCGGTTCAAACCCCGGCTAGCACCGCTGGATTTTCAAGTGCTTTTATGTTTAAACTCATCTCGAACTCGGCGGTGAAGGAAAACATCGTGAGGAAACCTGCAAATTCTGACACATGTATATCCACCAATCCGCAGTGGACCAGCGAGGTGGATTAAGCTTTATACCTTCTCCCTAATACGAGAAGAGTCATATGCCCAGCGGTGGGATATGTACTGGCTGTGTTACGTTATACGTATATTTTAGGAAGTATACACATTTTGAAGAAATTTTGTATAATTGGTGATAGTATACCTCATCTCTACATAGACACAGTTGTTAATAAACCTAATTCAAACGTCAATCAGATTATAAATATGTACGTGGTAATAGTTTACGTGGTAGTAATATGTATAACTAGTAATATATTTATAAAGTTACTGAAGGAAAAAGATGTTACTATTAATATGAAGCTCAACTACAGACAATACGATAAAACAAACTAACTAGTACAAAGATTTAGCACACAACACACAACTTACAATCAGCAATCTTTTATGGCTTCAACCAGCAATTAGTTTCCCTTACTAAAATGTCTCGATAAAGCATTGTTGGGATTTTATAACAAACTAACGAGCAATTTACCGATTAACTAGTAAATATATTAATAAACCGGGAATTTCTTCTTCGTCAGCCAATCGCAGTCTACTGCTGGATATAGGCCTCCTCGAGTTCGTACTAAACATACAGTAAGCTAGGTATTGCCTGGCATCGCAACATGCAACTGCAGTGGGCGGCAGAATAGCATTTACACTCAGCCCTTTTTTTGTTGACGCAGGGTAAATCTTCATAGATAACCGACTTTTGGGGCGGAGGGGGGATGTTAGGGTATATGAGATTGTACTCACTAAAACCACTGCGATGGCGGCTTTCAGCACGGAAACTGGCTGCGGGATTGTTTTTGCATTTGCTTCCGCTGCACCTCGCGTAATTTGCTCCACTCGTGGCTGGCAGACGTCAGAAGGGCGAAATTTTGTCTTGCCTTTCCCACACCCCTCGCTGGTGCGTACACCGGCAGTTCAGGGTCATAACAGAACTGCCATCCTCCTCTCGACCCTATGAAACGGATGTGTTAGACCCATCTCACGCACTCACGGCTACACTCAGCCCTGCCCAATGCCCTGCTCACTGCCCTGTTTGGGTATAAATGCCGTATTTGATGTATAAAGTTTTCGCTTCATACACTTATATTATGATTATGAAACATAAGTTAACTATTGTAACTACATGTACATAATTATGTGTGAAGCAAGTCGAGCGCACTGAATCAAATGATATGTTTAAACTAACTTTGTTCGTTGATTGCTAACTCGAAGCTCCTTTGAATATGACTATTAATCGTTTCCTGTGTCTTAATTGACTAAATTTCGTAATTTCATTGGCAATGTGATGATAATATCTTGCAAGATAGTTACCACAAATAAACAAAAAACAATGTGTTTCAAAACAGAAAATTACGTTTCACCCGACTGCGTCAGAAGAAAAGTGATGTTTTTCGAGCATTTGTACGTTTGTATGTTTGTGCATTGACGGCATGAACGGATTTTGACAAACGATAAGGATAAGGAAACCTAGGATGTAAAGTAAAAAAACATGGCTTTCTTCTTTTTTCCTCTTCTTTAAACAAACTTTTCGAAATCAGTTATATGTTTAGAAAAAAAAATTCATAAGTATAGTACATGTTTCCATAACCAAATAGTAACTTCACATATATTTCACCTCACGTCATATAATTTTCTGTTATTATCTTCACTTCTATACGAGTATCATAAAGAGGAACGATTTGATTCTTTATTTGTTGGTTTGAAATGAATAGGTTCCGCAAGTGCTTGACCGATTTGAAAAAAAAAACAAATCAAATATTTATTTTGCTATAATCCGCGAAAACAGTATAAATATATCTGGTATGATGTACACACAGACACTCTCCGTACGTTTCACTCCGACACCGGAGCATTGTCAAGAGATGTTGCCTCTACAACGGTCAGTTGAGAAGCGGTCGATTTGAAAAATTCTTTCACTGTTGGAGCAACATAGGATATATTAAATTTTCAAAAAAGTTAGTTATACCCGAGAAAAGTCGGCAGCAGGCTTGTATTATACATTATTAAGACTCCTATCACAGTGTTATAATGGAACTGATATTAACAGTTACTTCTTTCATATCAACGACAAGACGATATTAGAAAAGTAATTTCACATGGCTTTATACGGTCATTACACAGCGCCTGGAGTATAGTCCGAGCGACTAAGAAATTTTTAAACTTTGGAAGTCTTTCATTGTTGTACTAAGCAAGTATGTTTTTCATATTTTGCGATTAAAAAAAAGAGGCTTTGTACGAATTTCGACTGCCTACAATTCAATTTAATTTTTGATTTAATATTATAGCCATTACTTTTACCTTATAGATTAATACTATTATAAGTAATATTTAACCTGGAACTATCCTTGTTGATGTCACGTTAGAAGGTAGATATCGTTAATATTTCGTTCTAAGATTATGAAAGAATATAGATGGCATCTTATTTTTTGTTATTATCATCTCTAGTAACAGATCTCATTAACTCGCAAGATTTTCTTATTTTTATAATTTGTATACAGCTCATGAGCTGGTTATTAGTAAAACTGACACGACATCAAACGTTTTTTTTAGTTTAGTTCTGAATACGAAAATCTATTGTTAACGGGACTCTTTGGAATACGAGATTCCTGGCTGGCTGGCTAGTGGCTGCCTAGCAACGGTTGTGAATGTCAAGAGAGGAGACATAGCGATAGGGTGATATAATACAATGGGTTATTGTGTTAATCGTGGAAATAGAGACATGTATAATGAACAGTTGTTGTATTATTATTATTATTATTCCCTTCGGGACTGTCTTTAACACTACCTAGCTGTGCCCCGCAGTTAAAACAGCATTGTTTTTATAATTTTTATCATAACATAATAAAAATATGGGTTTATTGAGAACATGATCTTGTTTGTTATTTATTTTAGTTTTGCCGTTGACACATTGCCGTTTACATGAATCAGTACTGTCATCATTAAAATTAATTTTTGCATAGCATCATGTCATTGCTGCGTGACACATGGTATTTAGAGACGACACAGCTGTGTATGAGCAATTAACTAACATACATCGGTAAGCCTCGTTAGACTTGTATAATTTTAATTGAGTTTTTAATCGACTTCAAAAAAGGAGGAGAATATCAATTTGGTCGGTATTTTTTTATTTTATGTATATACACCGATAACTTGGAGACGGCTGGGCCGATTTTGACAATTCTTTTTTTGTTTGAAAGGGTATACCACCCATGTGGTCTCATTGGAAGAATATCAGGATCTGATGATGGGATCTTGGGATGGGATTAATTGGGAAATCATGGGAGAAATCGAGGGAACTCCTCAAAAATTGTGGGCACACCTATAGCGATTTTGGTTATTTTCAAAGTGGAACTGATGATGAAGACCAGAAATGGTCACCAGATTTTTTAGTGAGTTTAGTCAGTTCGCTCATTCGATGTGTCAAATTTGAATTGTTAAAAACTTGCTACAGAATATCCAATGCATATACTTTACGTCAAAAATGACAAATACTTTAGTACGACTCGATACCGCATCATAACATGTACAATTGTGTAAGTGAAGTGTTAAAAATTCGCTTGAGTGAGTCTCGATTTTTGGTCGGAATAGCCCTAAAGATTCGAGATTACCTCGACGGACACGCGAAAATTCTAATTCGACTCGGGTCCAGATATTTCAAGCTGGTTGTATTTACCTATAACTAACATACATCGGTAAAAGTCCTTGTTAGACTTGTATCGTCATGTCGATCGAGTTTTGACTAGCTGAGCCCCGCACCTGGACAAGTTGACCCAACTAAATGGCAAAAACGAAAGAATTTCATTGAATTGAAATAACACTAAAATGTGTTAAGATATACTTATTTTGCTATCTTAATATCGCATTAAAAATCTTGAATTTAACGGCGAGTTATGTTTTTTATTTTTCCATTACGTTTTTGCTTTGCTGCTGCAATTTTTATTAAAAACTTCACACAAATCTGTGAAGTCATTCAATAATAAAAGTAACACTCAAAAAGTTTCGCATTTATTACAAAAAATGCTAATAAATCAAGCTAATCTTTAGTAATTAATTATTATGAACAAATTTATTTTCTTAAAAGCGGGATTAAGGTCAGTCTTCAGAAATAATTAATTATATTAAGTTGTTATTTTTTGTACTTTTTCGTTTTAGAAATTAAGGAATGTCAAACATAAATAGGTACGGTATAATTAACGATAAAATCTAATTTAAAAATTATTAAATGGTAATTAAATAACGGGGCTTTTATTGGAAGATAGTGATGGAACTGAGAGACGATGATTTAAGAAGAAATATAGTCTATATCATATTAATTTGTTTATATTCTTAGTTGCACATTAATAAATAAAAGGAAAAGCTACATTAGAACTCCGATTATCCAAAATTAATTGACATTGCGTCCTTAGAAACATTCAGTTAAAGTAGTTCTAAGTTCTTGTTGATTAAATGATTGTACGCATAGAGTAATAAAAATTGTAAACAATGGAAGATCAAAGGCATGGGCAACTGTGAGCCCATGGATGCATATTTTAAATAAAAAAAAATTTACAAACCTATCAGGCCTTAAATAAGTACCTATAATATTTCATAATAATAATATAGCTACATATGTAGTAATTATATAAATTCATAACAATAATACATAATAGCAACTTTTAATATTACGCACAGGTCCTGTGCGTAATATTGGATTTGGATAATTGGCGATTCGGTGAATCGAAATAGTTGACCCACATTTTATTAAACACATGTTATAGACCGAAAACCGTCGATAATTCAAAATAAATCCCATAATCCATAACACAGACTATAAAGTTGCAGTAGGGTGACCATTAGTTAGGATTACCCGTGACGTTCAACATATTACCCCGGGGTAATTTGATGAAGACGACCCTCTCGGGGGTAATGCAGTGTTTGACATAAATTTTAATAGATTGAATTTATTGGATGGGTTAGAATCGGTCAGTTTGGTGAAATTAAAGCGATCTGAATCACTTTTAAAATGTCGTGTAGGTATATTGCCCATTTTGTACCGACTTCTATATAGAAGAAGGTTGTTTTTTACTGACTTCAAAAAGAAGGAGGTTATTGCGAGATATGTTCGTCAATAGTCAATAAATTAAGTTTGTTGTTGGTGTAGTTGATAATAGGTACATTTCGTAACAAAACGTAACACAGCTCGTACATATCCCACTGCCCTATTAGGGAGAAGGTATGGAGCTTAATCCACCACGCTGCTCCACTGCGGATTGATGGATATACGTGTGTCAGAATTTCTTCCGGCACATGCAGGTTTCCTCACGATGTTTTCCTTCACCTTATTTGGTGGGCCTAATTTAAGGCTTTTGCACATAGCGCAGTTAAAAACCTTTCAATCGCTATGTATCGAATTGCTGACCAAAATAATGTAGCAAACAGGTTTACAGTAACTATAATATTTATAAATAATTTCTAAACAAATTAAATGAAATATTTTTTATTGCCATTTTCGGATTTGTTGACTAGTCTAAAGGAGAAAACTTGCTTCTTGGCAAAGTTACCAATCTACACTAATATTATAAAGAGGAAAGATTTAGTTGTTTGTTTGAAATGAATAGGCTCCGAAGCGACTTGACCGATTTGAGAAATTATTTTGTTTTTGGGAAGCTACACTATTTCCGGTGAACAAAGGCTAACATAAATTTTCAAAAACAGTAGTAGGTACCACCCATGAGAAGCCGGGAGATCGACTAGTTTTCAATAAAAATAAATTAAAGAAACCCTTACTTTATCTTTAGTGACTTGGTTTTGTCCTCTCTAAAGCTCCCGGCGTCTAACTCACCTGTATGGTAAAGCCGCCCATGTTGGAAAGTTGTAGATAATACTTGTAATTATTACGGTCGACAATGTAGGTTCTGCAACTGTAACCGTCTGTTATTTTTTTAATAATAGTAAAGTCCTCTTACATTAAGGATATTTCAATTTTGGTCTAGTAGGTAAGTAAAATTATTTTGCATTGCTTTGTAGCTATGAAGCGTAGTCATATTTAAAAAATAATAAAATGTGTTCACCAAAAATGTATGTAGGGTACCGGAGGCCCAATTCCCCACCCCTTCCCCATTAATTCCCCCTCCATACCTCTAAAAGGCCGGCAACGCATTTTGTAGCACCTTTGGTGTTGCAAATGTCCATGGGCGACAGCATTCACTTACCATCAGGTAAGTGAATGCTGTCAGCTCGTTTGCCGCCCTATTCCATAAAAAGAAATTAATAGCTCTACTATAGAGGGAACTGCTTGAATATATCTGTTGTAGAAGTTAACAAATCCGATATTTTTTTAACCATTGGTATTATCTGCTCGCTACAGTAGCGCCATCTAAATTTAACTTATATGTGGTAAAAAAAGTCAATTTTAACTAGAGATGGGTAACGCAGCAAAATTCTCTGCGTTGACGCAGTAACTCAAGCGCATTCTAATGCGTTGACTCATTGCGTTA
>DVXP01003459.1:0-11293 GCA_018235645.1 Junonia grisea
GAAATCCTAAAGCATACACAGATGGGGTACTACTTAGAAGATATTTTATAACTTTTCATTGGAGTGTCGATAAAACAACACCCTCGATGTATTTCAAGTCTCCAAATTATATAAACCATGCATGAGAAAATCCACTTAGTCTACAGAATACAGATGCACTTTGATGTATAGCTGTAGTTTCTTATACAAAGGCGCTTATAAAGTTCCCACAGAACGCTCATTGAATAACTAAACAGGCCTTTGTTGTGAGATTGGCCTACTGAGTATACATGTGTTATATTTTTCATTTCAGTACATCAAAGATGATATTCGAAAAATTAAAATAAATTTTCTATCTCAGTGTACATCAGTTTTTTTATGAATGTAGCGAATCACTCGATATTGAGTAATGATCGCCGCCTATGAACTTATATTAGTAGAGGAATCTAAAAATATGCCCGCTTTAAAGGGAATAATAGGCAAAATATGGCAACTAAATTAAGGGGGTTAGGTTAGGCTTATTCGAGCTCATTATGACGATCTTCTGTAACAGTACGAGGTTGGAACAAAAAGTTCTTAGAAATGCAAATAAATATAATTATTTTTTGTACAGTACAGTACCTACTGTACCACTCGAATTAGCACATAGGCTTATTATTACAGGCTGCACGTTGGGTACATCTCTATCACAGTACAAAGCTAAACAGATTGTTCTATTTTACGTTTTGTTACTGCTTCTGAAGTATTATCGCTCTAATTTACTACTGTCAAAGCGATTGAAAAATATTTTCATGTTTAACTGTTTCATTTCGAAGGTTTAGATTTTTAACTAAGAAAGGTTTTGCCTTATTACAATTCTTAGGGTCAATACTTAGTTACCGTCAGTCAATCAGTCTAGGTAACTGCATAAACGAGGTAAGAATAGTGGTAACTGGCATTGCAGGCATGTGAAACTGGGAGATATTGCTAAATAAACTAGTATATTAAACATAGGAAAGTATTATCACCACAATAAACAAATAATTAACGAATTCAACGATATCAAAACTACCGACACATTATACTAAATTATAACTTCCTAAACCGCAAATTCAATTTTTATTATCATTATTAATGTAACTATTTCCCGTTTCTATTACAACAGAATATCGAATAAATTCAACTAATTCTCGTTAGCATAAATATAATAAATGTTTTCGCGGCTTTGTCCCGCTGAAATTAACATAACCTTTTTTATCTTTACAGAAGATCGGGGGAGACATATTTATAAAGAAAAGAATTAAAGTTCAATTATAATCAGAACATTTGTTTTAAACACTTAAATATCAGCACCTATATCTCCAATAACATGAACATAGCAGCAGTCAAACGTTTGATTCTTGTTAGAAATTTTCATTTTCTAATGAGAATAATTTAGCTTGTATAGACTTTAGTACACAACTGTAGCTTCTGAACTTTCTGTACCTTCATGCGGAAAAATATATATTTAAAGATAATATACATAAACATTTTTCGTTAACGATTACAGCTGTAGTTTTTTCTATTAATGTACTAACTTCTTCGGTCAGCGTTTCTTACCTACATTTATTTCGATGTTTTAAAAAAATTACATAGAAAAAATCATGAACTATATAACTATTCTCTATCATTAACGGATTGACATTTCGACAAGTCCCTGCTTCAAGCACACATTTATTGGTCCGAAATAAAATATTTATCTGAAATAAGTGGATTTTGCATTCTTTGACAAAAAGTACAATAGACGTATTCAGATATGTTTGTAGTTATTTTTTCCCTGATTAAATTAGTATTAATACAGGAAATGGTTATAAAAAGTTGAAATTTCCAGAAATTTGCAGGGTCCTTTGAGTAACATAAGCCTGGCTATCGTAACGTACACCAGATTATGATCGATAACCTTAAGGCTGTTAATTAGTCTAACATGCTACCTGCATGTCCTCGGCCGGTTGCAAATGTCAGACACTGTAGCTTCAGGTTAAATATGTTATTTGATACATAAAATACATAATATGATAAAATTGATACAAGACTTTAAGAACGTGTGTACGTGACATACCATTTGTAAATTTTAATTCGATGGCACTGATTTTACTTATCTTTTTATAAATTTTTAAATGACGAAGTGATTTAAAACGATATCTTTTTAGTGAAACATCTAAATATTTAAGAATAAAAAATTCCATTTCTAATATTCTATGAAGTTCCATACGTCGGTACGTTTGTATCCAAAATATACGCATGTAAGTGAAGCAAATGAAATAATCCAAATTTATTTGGGTATTCTCAAATTGTACCGCAATGATGATGGGTACAAGTTTTCATTATTCATGAATAACTGTTTTTACTTACTTTAATATTTCCTATCATGTCACGTTTTACTTCTAACAGAGTTGCTACATATTTGTCAACATAATAACAGAATATGTATTCAACCGTAGTGCTTAGTCGGACTCGCATTTACAAAAACGTACATTTGTTATCGGGGCTTATTTTCGACTCTATTACAAGGGTATAGAGTTTATTATAAATGTATAAAAAACCTTGTCGGAACATCGAAATGTTCTCACGTCCTTACTAGTGGCGCCGCATGGTGGCGGGTCGTAACAACTCCCTCTATGGCAGAGCTTTCCTCGTTATAGCATAAAACAATGTTCATAAGGCATATTTATCATACATATCTTTTTTTTGTTAATACACTTCTGCTATATTTGTCTTTCAGTGTAGTTTTAATCTATACAATGCGTTATGATCCTCTTTTTGCGATGGTTATTAATATTTTATTTAATAAAGATTAATTATTTATTTGTTCTTATTCATTTGTATCTTGTATCTATGTATATTTTTTTCCCAATAAAATTAATATTCTGCGTACCTATTTACTTATTATTTACATTTTGTATAATAATTTTGCAAACCATACGTAAAATATTGCAATATGTAAAGTAAAGCAGAACCTGAACTGAAGAATCCTATACGATTACCTTGTTACTAAATACAATAAAATAAAACTATTTACATTTATACTAAAACAACCCACAAGATGAGAGCACCTAATTTTCAGGTATTTTGAATAATGGCACCTAATTCTGAGGTTTTCAAAAACCGGCTTAATCATTGAATTTCTAAGTTTATTTTTAAGATTTAGTTTATTTATTAAACATTTATGAATTGAAAAAATACAACTAATGGGTACTGGGCGAATTTAAAATTCGATGCCTTCACCTTAACTACATAGACACAAAAATAGATAACTAAATATGCTTTTGAGTTATGATGTAACAAACTAACTTGTACAGAACCCAGCGCTCATAGGAATGAGACGAAATGGACAACATGAAGCAAGTTTAGATGAATATTTAGCAACACTATTAGGCCATGATATTTTGTCCTTAGTTTAGTGGTGGCCCTGAATTTATCTTACTTTACTAGCGACATGATAGATATTTATTACTGCGTTAGCTCTCTATAGCCTGGCTTAAATCCTATTTATAGGACATTGTTTGTATCGTATATAAAAGATAATAACGCTTATAGTTTTTTACTTGTATGTTACTGGAACTGGAAATGAAAGACAGTTTTAATAATTTGTATTTTTTGGTATATATCTAATTGTGTCTCTTTACATTATTCATACTATTTTTGAAGTTATACTTTAGTCTTAATTTTGTAAATATGGATAAGTGATAGAAGGATATTTCGTTTTTAAAGATATTACAAAAATATTATATTTAAGTCAATCGATGTTGTACAAAAACCTACTAATAAAGTTAAAAGAAGGTTTTATTATGAGTAACACTAAACGTATATCTAATCGTACTAAAACCTTAATTGTTCGTAAAAATAAAAATGTAGTATAAGTATAACTAATTAACGAAACCAATTAAACCAAATCACTTTTTTAAAACCAATTCCCATTTCTCAAAAAAAAAAATAAACCATAAAATATCAATAACGCCTACGTAATTCAGTTTATCCGGAGCGACAGGCATAAAATAAGTCGTCGCCATTTCAGATGGTGCGATTATCATCTGGCGTATCGCTAACAATGAGAGACAACCTGTTAAATGTTCAGTCCAACATCTTAATATCCGTGGCTCATGTCCGCACAGCATGACGCAAGATCAACACTTGTAATTATTTTTCATTCAAGTGACACCTCTCGGAAACTTGAGGGGTTTTAGAATTAAAATACGCATTTGTAACCTTTTCGTGTACGCGTTATTTATGATATTGTTGGGTTTTGTTTTAACTAGTTTATGAGTTTCTTTTTCTCATGATGAATGTATTAAGTAAGCTGTTAAAAATGTATCGTGCAGTGTGCAGCTGTATAAGAATTAGTGCAACCCTCAGGCTGTATTTGAGTTTAGTCGCTTGCTATAAATTGTCCCCATTTCTGTCATTTTTGTGCAAATTAATGTCTACGACTGGTAGGATATTTTATATTTTTTGTAGCTATGTTATTTGTTACTTCGATACTTGCACTGCCTATCATTATGCCTATAGTTAATAGCCGATTTAGCCTTATGTCGAATGTTAAGGAATACAAAAAGTAAAGTACATGTTTCGTCACAGTTTTTTGAAACTAAATATTTCATTAAGTACAGATAGCTAATTTGTAGTGATCATTATCTAAAATTCTCGGAACAATACTTGACCTTTAAAATCCCTCTTTAATGGAAGAGACCTTTGCGATGCAGATTACATTACAAGGTTAAAATAAAAGTATCATCTTACTCATACGTCACCATCCTTTTCCTTTAATAGACCATATCAATAGCCTTTTAAATTCTCCGTATCTGTCCCACAGTTTGTCGAGTTGACATTGACAGGCCTTCAAGTTTAACGTAATTTAACCGGGCATCACGTCGATGCGCGTAAAAAGTCAACCTTCACGATGGTCGAATGAACAAAACAAAACAAGTAAGACATGTCAATGCCCACGCCTTTGGTACAGTAACCTGATACAAGCAGACGGATACATTTAACACCAACGAGAGGTTCGCAAGCGGTCGGCGATCGCGTGAGACCAGAGCATTAAGCGACGCGATGAGCGATGCGCAGCCGAACGACACCGATTCAGCTCACGTAAGTTATACCGGCTATAATCTTAAAGACTACTAGATGTCACGCACTTGTCCTCCACCTGATAGTGAGCCTGTCGATAGATAAGTTACGACCAGCAATTATCATGTAATCGGATTGAAATATGTATACTATCAAACCGGTTGAAAGGTCTGGCTGGATTTATGAGGTTGAATTATATCTTGCTGTGACTGCTCAGCGAACTACACGATCTTTTAACGATATGACTAAAGTTATTTCATTATAATTTTGCATTAAATTATAGTTATTATTATTATTTATTTTTGTAACAAAAATATTTTTACTATAGATTAAAATACTATGACCTCAACCTTAGCATCCCATCCGCTCGCCCGTGTCATGAAAGGAGATACTTTAATATCCGATTCATTGTTCTGTTACAAATTTGTCAGTGATCTTTACATTAAACTTTTTCTCTTTCAAAACTCGAGATGCTCATAATCTCTTGGTCGGCCGCCACTTATGAGTAAATACTCTACGAGACCACACAAATAAAAAGATTCGATATCTTTTTGATACGTTAGACGTTTAAAAGGCTACATGAGCATCGATTCTGCCTCATGACGCTCGAATCGGTGGTTTCCTGTTTCCCTTTTTGTGGGTTAATCTAACATTGCCGTGTAAACATGCATTTCTGCTTGTCACTTCCATTGTTGAAGTTCGTGGAATGTAACAAAATCTCGTTAACGAAGAGATAATATTAACACGTTTGTTATAAAACTGTACAGTAGTGTTGCGTTTTGCGACAAAATGATTTTGCGTTTTAGGATGTCTAAATATATGTTTCCAAATATTAGTTCACATTATATCTACTAATTTTAATTTAAGACACGAAAACTAATTCGTTTCCAACAACATAATAACTTAAAGACAATACGATTAAGTTTAATGATAATAATAATCCTGGATTCCCTGTAGATAATTTTCCAGTGAACGGAGGCTTAATCACACGATGATTTAAAATTTATAAGTAGTCGTACATTATTGTCTATATAAAAAACATCTTAGCATAAAATAAAGATTTATATCGTGCAAAACTCAGGGGCACCGCAATTACTTATTATAATTATTAATATTTTTCCCTGTCACGCGAAGGCAGCCCGCAGGCGACTCTTAATGTTCCACTGCCGATGAGCAGTCGTACCTTCGATAATTTGAGCTAATTTTCGTAATTCCTCACAATTTTCATTCGAAGTGCATGTTATGCTCAAGTTAACTTCATTATAAGTTTTAGGAAATACACTCCCGTGTCTATGGTGAGAGCCCGCAAGCAATATTGATGTATCCGAAAACTTTGTATGTATTTTTAGAATCGCTATGGAATATTTCGTGCATATAAGTGTTTTAATATAAGATGCCAAATACATTTAGTTTTCATTAAATAATTTTGAAATATGTATGTGAGTGGTTTAGGTACTAAACCTATTAAAACTGATAATCTTTAAAACATGTCGTCTAAGAAAACAAACAATAATAATATTGTTAATTTATACTAAAACCTACTGTAGATAATAATTCTATGTACACGCATTTGATATAGTATCGCTTATTAATTTGTATAAAATATCATTCATTAGGAATTTATTTTCATCCCATTTAAAGAGCGCTCTTGTACAAACCGGTGTCACGCGAGGGTATCAGTAATTACAACCGGAGGCAACATTGATGCATATTGCACTGCTTATCAGCTGTATTTTAAATTCTATTGCATATGTTTATAATAAATTAAAATAGAGTTTTCCATAATAAAACTGCTACACTAAACAATAATGAAAAAATATAAGATACAAAAAAATAGGTATGGAATAGGCTTGCACACTCGAAGGACTCTTGTTTGTCTGTCACAATATAAAACTAATTTTTGTCTTCTTTGCATATAACAGTATAGAAAAAATTGATTTCATTTTATAATATGATGCACAAAAGTAAGAGCTCCAAAGACAATCTAAGACACAAGAACAGACATATCAAGTTATTTTTCGAATCGAAGTTATTTTAAATCTTCGCCTCCGTAAGTAAATTAAGACTTAGATACTCGTTAGCTAGCTTAGGTTGTAACTTTGTTCTGTGTTTTTAATTTGTTACAAAATCCAACATAGTACCGACCAATCGAAGCTGTAACTTGATAAAAGCTGGATTCTAGTCAATTAAGTTATCTTCGAATCTTGCGTAAATAGACCTAATTAAAATTATTTTTGGACTACCTTCAGATTATAAATATTTTTGGACAATCTTGAGATTATTTTTCTTTCTTTAGAATTATTTTTTTTTTATATGTAGGTACCTAAGACTAAATTACTTATTGTATCGGAAACAAATTCATATTTCATAATTATTTTCTAAGTTTATTATTAATATTAAGTGAATAATTTTCTTGTCTTTCATAAAACATAATCACATTTCGTCATTTTTTTTTTAAATTGTGATAATAATCATTCACAGTCACGAGCACACTTATTATAAAATGTGATGGAATTTTCGTAAAATTGCAAAGAAAAAAGTTATTGTTGAAACCGCACGAAGCGGAAACTTCGATTTCATTCGCATTATAAGCGCTAACAGCATTCCCTGAACTGTAGGTATTGAGGATCTATATATTTAGATAGTCCACCCAACCGGCGTACCTTGGAAAGTTCATCAGATAATGAGTACATTTGTTGCGTGTGAAACTAGAATTCTATTTTGCACGAAGCAATGTTTCGCGTAAGCATCAAAGGCGAGGACTGGCTCAAACCGAGCCGACTCGATAAATCATGCTTCGTTTAAAACATTCTAACGCTTCATTTTACAGATTCAGCCCCACGATGCCGTCTTCGTACTAAAGCGCTTTCTTAACAGCTCTTTTGTAATAAATCCTACGGAATGTTGCGTTACGACTGCAATAATAGGAATCAGATTAAATGGAGGGTATATTACCTTTTGTTTATCGCTCGCGCCGTTCCTTTTTCTAGTAATTAATGTCCGTAAAGTAATCGTGCTAATTGTGAAAATAAAAACGAACCGCAAGCGAACGTTATTAAACGTGATAAAACTCAATTCAATGCCATATTATTGTTGAATTTAAAAAATATATGAGTTATTATTGTATTTATTTTAACATAAAATAGCTAACCATTTAGATAATTATGAAAAAAGGGAATTTTCAGTTCATTTCAATCAGTTTTTTGAAATATGGTGACCTCAATTCTGACACCAATCAACTAACTTTACAACTTGGCGCTGTAAAGATTGGAAAGAGGGGCTTACTGGATAGACGATAAAACTGTATATTAGTTTAAGAATTACATGCTTGGAATCTTTACGACACCGTCCCCAAAAACATTCGCTAGACACAGACCCGACAGCTAATAAATTACACCTTAAACTATCACGCTCGAGTTCCAATAAAAGCATGTAAACGGATATCTCAAACGTAGACAGGGAAATTTATATTCTTCTAATAACTGTTGAATTCTTCTTCCAACGGATTACAAAGAAGCGTTGAGTTACTGAATGGACGAAGGCAACAAATAGTATAGTAATTCCAAAGAGTTTTGAATGCTGTCCAACACTATTTCGGTCGTCGAATGCTGATCTTTAGCTGTTGTTTTGTTTTGTTCTGCAATGGCTGCGAGATAGAATGGCGATCCGCTACGAGTGCTTTAGATAATGGAAATTGTTCTAATACAATTCGTTACATGTGCAAAATCTGTATGTAATATACATTTGTAAAATAATATCTGTATAATATATTTCTGTTACAAACAAACAATATAAAAAATTGGGGGAAAAAGCCGAGCAAAAAATCCGGGACAAGTGGTTTCCCAAAAAAAATGAAATCAATCAATACTTTACGAACTAGTGCACTTCCGTTACGGCAAACCTTTTTTCTTCTAAATACCGGGCACCAGAATTCTGAAATTTGGCGCAGCTTTAATAAAATCGCACATACCCCATACGTTCTCTTAAATCCGCATAAAGCTATGCATATATTTCCGTAGTCACGTTTTTTACAACAGACCGCTTCCAGGCGGGTTACTTCCCACTCATCTGAATGCGTTTCCTTTTTTTTTTTAATTTCAAACGTTTCGTAAATGTCTAACTTTAACGAAAACGTTAACTGATGGAAAAAAATACTTGATAAAATGGCAAAAGAAAAAAATATTTCGTATTTAATATTCGCGTTCAGATATTGTTACGAAAGTCATGTAGATCGAATAATTTGGTTTTAAAATGTTATGTCAGGAAAAGCGAAAAGAATATTAATCAATTTTGCTTAAAATTCAGAACATATTTCACTCTTTATTCAATAGATGTATGCCGTAGGCTATTATTTGAACTAAAAATATATTAACAATAATGATTAGATGCTGGACGTCGATGAGGACTATGTCTTTTTCTTCTTAAGATGATTAAGATAAATCTTAAAAATCCACATGCCCAATAACCGATCTCATCATCAGATCAGTTGGTTGCACACATGTAGTTTGGGTAGAGTTACATTTGTGTACTTAATCCTATATTGGTAACAGGAAACGGCATAAAAATTCAGTCGAGCGAGTAGGGAATAAAATAATATCGATATTTATCCTGATGAGTGTGGACTATTACTTTTTACTGCAAGCCGCTTCAGTCGGTATCTAGGCGCACAGATGCGCATTGCGCGTGTCTCAATAATGAATGCATTGTCCGACAGTCCGTACCGATTGCACTGAAGACTATTTTTACTCAAACCTGTCCACGTCTGTCATGGAAGAAATGTTGTGGAGTTGCTTTGTGGTGTAATATTTTACGTTCGTTAATTAATGTCGTGATGATTGTTGAATGGTTCGGTTTTGTTGTTTATCCTTAAAGGTTTGGGCTTTGGGAGTCATCTTATTATATTCATATTTGATACAAATAATAACGAAATTAATGTACTTTACTTTAAGTTGATATGGATTGTAATAACGAAACGTAACACAGCCTGTACATATCCCACTGCTGGGCATAGGCCTCTTCTCCTATTAGGGAGAAGGTATGAAGCTTAATCCACCACGCTGCTCCACTGCGGATTGGTGGATAATGTATAATGGATAATGTATTGTAATGAAAATAAAATAATAAGAAATAAGAAAAAAACTTAAGACAGCTATACACTGTGAACTTACGAATTATTACGCACGGGCTCGCACCAACCCACACGGAAAAAGCTAACGTCATTACTATCGCAAATTGGAGCACTACGAAACACGTAATGCGTTGCTAGCTCAAAAATTTACCAAACATTACCTTATAATATAACCTTCATAACTATAAAAGCTACAAAATAATTCTATCAGATCTTCATAAATGAATAAATAACGCATTGTGCAATAAATGAGGATCCCTTGTAAATAGTATGAGCTCTACAGATTTCCAATGCTATACGGCGCCATCATGAATGAAGACACATTTGCCAACGACGGCAAATCCGGAGTTATTCGATTTATTCCGAGCGCACTATTGAAAAGTTGCATCAAGATTTTATTTACAACATCTAATCAACTTTCAGCGACATATCCATGTTTATGCAATAAATTAACCAGTTAACATTTGTCTTTTTTCCCAACTGAACTGATTAATAAAAATTGTAGAGACAGCGACCTAATTGCCCGATAATAATACTATGAACATAAAACATGGCATAACCTGATATTTAATGTTACCTACATTAAATATCAGCCACAAAGGTAACTTTACCATTCGGGAGAGTTAATTATGCAAAACTATTGATAACTCTTCAGAATGTTACTTGACTTGATTGAGATAGTTTAACACAATCGGACTCCAGATATTTTTAATGATTAATTTAAATATGATAAAACTTTTAAATATATATGAGGATTAATGGAAATAATAATAATTAAATAATACTTTTGTATCAACATTTAGTCTAAGATTAAATTAATAGAAATTGAACTCACACATACGTACATATATATTTACCTAGTTAATCATATTAAATAGGTATACTTATGCATGAAAATGAAACATATCCTCTATGTTTCGAGTTTCTAGAGTTTTATTATTCTGTCTTATTACTAGTTATAAAACTTATAGAACTTTTAAAATATGTTAAATTATATTATGATTGTATTAATGTTAGTTACAACTTTAGAACTTTATTATATTTACTTTCAAACATAATAAAGATGTATAAAGTATGTTTAATTATTTTTTTTAATTATTT
>DVXP01003460.1:0-11292 GCA_018235645.1 Junonia grisea
TTCCGACCGAGATTAATCTCGCTAAAAAAGACCGAGATCTCGCGAGATCTCGTTCTCGATCGAGATTGCATTCCCTACTGCCAACTAACGCACATACTGATTCAGCTCAAGAAAGGGCACCACGCTTTAGAATCTTTCTCAATATGAAGATGGCCTTTGATGGGATATGGTGCGCTGGGTTGCTGCTAGCCAAATTGATAACCACCAAGATGCCACACACGCTCGTGCTTTTAGTGACGTTCATTTTAATTAATCACAGTTTTTACAACTCGTTAGGTAAAGCCTTATCTGTGCCAGAGCTGTCGTCAGATTCACGAAACTTGATTGACTTGAAATATGCGCATAACAAAAAATTATATCTACCAGAGTTGAGATAACTTCGTCGGACAAGCGAAAATTGTAATTCGACTCATGTTCAGACATTTCATGTCGTTGGATTCACCTATACCTAAGGCATGTAATTGTCTTTCACCGGACCACATCTCTAATCTTCGCAATCAACTGCGTAATGGAGAAAAGGACTGCGTAATGGAGAAAAGGACTGCGTAATGGACGAAATAACACGTATTTCCCGTCATCATACTCCCGCCTGATTGCAACAGAATTCCACCTCTGTTGGATTCTCTACGGGCTAGTTTATATAAGTGATGAATAGTCTGCAACGATACAAAGAGGGATGCCGAAGACGTTGCGCATAGTTCTAATAAATGTGGTCCACCAATCTGCGTCGGCCCGGTCGATTTTATATCCTATCTGACAGCCTATTAAAAAAAAATATCGACCGAATTGATAACTTCCCCTAGAAGTCGGTTAAAAAAATTATACCTTTTCTTTAAATTTAAAAGTAAAATTAAACTTATCTTTAAAATTAAACTTTTTCTTTTTTGACCTAACGGTTAGTAACCGTGCGCAAAATAGCCTCGACCCGTGGGGTTGCAAGAAATTACGTCAACACCTAGTATAAGGACATGGCTGACTCGAAAGGCGAGGCCTTGAAGCCTACCCTTGCCAAAATATTTTCTTTCATTGGAATATCCACACAAAATCATTTAAACTTAACAAATATAAAAGTAATATATCCAAGGATATAATATATCCAAGAAATTACTCAGCTATAAATAGTTTATCTTAGATAAAAGGAAATATTTGGAGACTAAAATGATTATGCTTTACATTCAGTTGTATTTTAGAAGTAAAAATGTATTTATTTATTTCAGGTATCTCGCTGCTGTGGACTGAAGATTACATCTGAAGGTTATATCGTCACTCTGGCTAAGAATAATCACCATGTTCTAGTCCTCAACACCCTTTACATTGTCTGAGGAATAACTCAATGGCTGTAAGTCTGCTTACTACAAGATCTCACATTTATTCCTTATATTATTATATTTAATTGCTGATTTTACAAAGCTTAAATTTTTGCTAAAACAGTATTTGACTTACTTTGTTGTTTTGTGTTTTCCATTATAGTTACATTTTATCCATTTGTGGTGATCTATGGTAATCCTTTTCCCATAGTTTTTTTTCTTTATGTTGTGGAATTTGAATTGAGGATCGAATAGGTGTCACTGCTAATGGATAGATATAATTCCCAAAGTACTAGATACTTTCGTTTTTGGTTTAATTCATCTCACGTTTTTATTATGGTTGCATTTAGTTGTAATAACAGACAATCCAAAGTTTAGGCTAATATCTCTTTTTTTTACATATGTTATATTATCCAGTCAATATGCATGTAAGAAGGATTTTTAATAAAACAAATTTGATTGTAGAGTTCTCATATTTAGGAGGATTCGTTAATATTTTTAAGTTTGAAACAATTGGTCTGTTTTAGTGAATTAGTCGTTCCATCGTTTAAACGATTGATTTTGTTCTGACTAAATATAATAGAGTTTGGCTCGGTACAGCTGTGCGATATAAGGCTCAGATGTTTTTCACTGCCAAATATGATTGGTCTATGATCAAATCGAAGCATATTTGCACTTCTGACCATTGACTGGAATTACGATTATGTTTCTAAATTTAGCAGCTGGTATGGTTCCTAGTTCGAGTGAAGTTAATAATACATGTCAATTAGGGGTCTGCGTGGGAGTGTCGCCTCGTTACCTTTGCGTTACTCTTAACATATTCGGTAATACATTTGTCTCCAGAGCTTACAGTATTGGCAATTTTATGATCTCTGCAGGCTATATTCGAATATATACATACATATGTCTAACGCACAATTGAGTTTATTGTTAACAAAATTTTATTATTATTATTATGACCAAAGGAGGCGACACTAAAATAACGTGCCATCTAGTTTAGGTTAATCGCGTATACAATATTATATATTGTCCGTTAAAATATATTTACCATTTACAGATTTCTTGTGTCTATACAAAACGTTTTTTCATGTACTCTTGTTTTTTAAGAGCCTATATTTGAAAATTTTCATGGGTAGGCTATTAATAATGATATATACGATTCGGTTAATTTAAATTTATCTGATGCTAATTATATTGGAAAGCCATTGTTATTAAACTTAAAAATAATTTTGTACTGATAATACTAAAAAACACGAACGAAACTGTTTATGTGGCATTTTCGTGCATATAACTCGCAAGAAGAATTGAATTTTTAAAGAATTTTATTGAAGTAACTTGTAACGTTTTATCACGGGTGAATATCGTCACAAAGCTGTACAGCAATTTCCAGTTAATCTTATTTGATCGTTAAATATTATTATTAAATAATAAAATAATATATTCATGAATGTGCCATTATAAACAAATTTTATTTCTACAAATTTAATGCGTTTAAAATTCGTATACAGTTCGCCAAAGTATATATTTTTATAGCTATCCACATTTAATATTCGAAATTGAGATTCATAAAATTTTAGATAGTAGAACAAAAAAAAAAATGTTAAAATTGTGGTTAGTAGAGTAAAATTACATCAAACATTTTCATGTAAAATATTTCTTTGTTTATCGATTTTAAATGTCTGATGTATATTGAATATAAACACTGATAATAATATGGTAATGAGACGTAGAGCAATCGTAATGACATTATAATAAAAATTTTAAATTTTACTCGTCAAGGCTTTCGTCTTCCAAAGATTAATATTTTGTTTTATTATTTTTATATGTTTTAAATTAATGTTACGTTAATATGGTAACGAACTTACCGAATTAGAAAACGAAAGTCTTATATTTAATGTCATTATCGATTTGCAATACTTAATCCATGTTTTTATAATGAAGTACTTAACCAGACCACCTAAAATTGTGTGTGATATTTTGTTTACAAATTGTTATATAATTTGCTCTCTAATTTCATGGATCAGTCAAATTAAAAGACACAAATGAATCGTCTAAGTAATTCGAAATATGATTTTTTGGATAATTTAAGTTCCTGTATTTCCTATACATTAGAATGTTAAGCTTTTATTCAATATTACTTTATGTTGAGTTATTTTAAATACCGATACGGTGTATTGCTGAGCCATATTATTATCATTAATAATAATCAAAAAATAGCAATTCACTAGTAATATAAAGTGTAATTTAATGTATGTACTTAATTAGAAATATTTGTTTTATTTGTTGTGTATTGGAACATTTCTAAAACATTGCAACATTTAATGTGATATGAGCAATAATAGAGAGACATATGCGAATCCAATAGAAGACTTCAACCGATCGTAGACCGCGGTCTGAGGGGCGAAGGGGCGCTGGTCTGATCCAGTGATAAGTTAAATTTTGACGTTGAGTCTTGAATCCTCTATTATATTAGTGAGTAATTTTTGGGTTTATTTTTCTTATTGTTTTTAAGTTATTTGTTTCAGGATTTTTGTCCCGATAGTATTAGGGAATTTTATTTTCTTTATTTTTTAACTTAGGTTATAAATGAGTCATTACCCTTCGTGGATGATAGGTGTGATTAATACTCTGATTTTGTCGTTTAACTGTTTCGTTTTAATATATGTTCCGGGCCTATATTTATAGTATTTTTGGCCAGTGCGATAGGCCTTTAGAGTTACGAATTTTTACTGCCAAATTATTTTCTTACGATATTTGTGCATGCACATAGTAATTATTTTATTGTATAATATTGTAAAATTAGTTACTAATTGTTGCCAATTTTTTTTTGTTTATGAATATTCAGGATTTTAATATTATTATAATGTTCAATTTTTATTTGTTGTCCATTGATCAAAATTATTGTGTGTTAGTGACGTAAAATTAACCGAAATAGAACTTAATAAGCCCCAAAGGGAGCGTTTGACGCTATTAATAATATTGCTTAGGGTTGCATAAAATTATTAAAAAGTGGTGTGATAAGTTTTGGATAATTTTACAAATTATACTATTTTATGTGTGAATTTCAATATTAATAAGTTTGAAGTTTTAATATATATATATGTGTAATTTTTGAAACGATTACATCGGCTTCATTATTTTTAGCCGTATGTTCGAAAGTATTATCATTTGTATAATTATTAATTTTACTTACACTTGAATTATTTTGGTGATATATCGTTGACAATGTTTCCTTTGTTCTTGCCATGTATCTTATGTAGGTGTCGGCGTAGAAGTTTATGTAGAAGTTAGTATTTTTCAATTGATATACAATGAGCAGTACGACGTTTGCCCTAGGGTGGTGTTGTTAGCGTTTGTTAGGGGGCGTGGGCTCCCACCGGCTGTACATTCTTGCCGTAGCGAGTAAGCACTTAGTCATGGGGTAATGGCAGGTCAAATGGTATCTATTGTCCATTGACATTACTTGATAATAATTGTATCATTAGAGTACATTACAGTAGCCTTTCTCGGGAATCTTAAAAGTTACCTATATACACTTTAAAGCAATTTTTGGTAAATATATTTCTCTTGAATCTATATTCCCTATGTATCCAGCAATAAATAACTTCAGTAGATGTAGTTATCGCATTACGTGGCACTCGGTCGAGGATCTCTGTCGCGGGAGACTCCGGCAAAGCGAGGGGTGAAGTGCTACGCAATGAGATATTAGTAGGGTTCGCAGCGCACAAGGTGAGCTCTAATGTTACCCTCCCTATTGGAGGTGGGCGTATTGCCTATGTTGTGGCACCAAGCACAGCTCGATGGTTCCGGTGGAGTTTGTGGCATATAACAGTACTCTTATCACTATCGGACCGCATTAAAATGACTGTGGGTGGGGTTTGGCCAATTTTACTTTTCGTCATATAGTCTTCGGTCTGGTTAGGGCACAGAAAGCTGATCACCTGCTTGCCTAACGAGTATAGTGATCGAACAAATAGTTGAAATATTGTTTGTAACATGTTATCGCTGTATGATACAGATATACTATTTAAATATACCGAAGTAATAGTCATCAAAATGTTTTCACTATATTATAAGATATATTTAGCATGTTTAATGTTTTTAGATTTCTTCACCCACCTTTAACACCACCGACTTATTTGGTCTCTCCACTTTTTTGAAAAACCAACAATTAAGGTTGTGAGCTCTATTCCGATCGGAATTAATAAGCCACAGAGTGCTTGTGCAATAAATATCACAGTTTGGATCTAGGCTTTTAAATTATTATAGATTATATACATTGTTGAGCTGATTATAAAAATTTATTATACCTTTTAATATTGTTAAAGAATTCTAATTGCATTCCACATCTAGAGTGAACGAATTTGAGAAGACCATTTTCAATCTACATTATACAAGTTATTTTTTTTACAATTGTAGGATTATTAGCAGTTGCCAATGTTTTTTCCTTTAGTCAGTAAAAGTACAAATATTTTAATATACAATTCTTGGTATTTACGTATTGTAGTATCTTATTTTTTTAGTTCATTTGATTCTTTAACTATAAGCATAATTTTTTCACTTAAGCGGCCATTTAGATATTCTCATCACGCAAATTATTCAGTGAATAACAAAACATATCATAATGAATCTATTCGTATCTCTCACAATACGCCACATGTAGACAGAAGAGTGTTTGTTTTACCCTGTATTATGTGCTCATAAATGATATTTTAGGATACTCTAATTTGTGTGCCCTAAAAGTTTATTTTCAATTAGAACGACCGCACCAATGCACGCTGTTTGTTTTGCTTACATTTGTCGTAATGTGAGAATGATTTTATTTTATTCACATAAAATACGCAACATCCGTATTTTTCCTTTTGTTTAGATGTATGTTAAAATGGCGTGTTTTTAAATTAGATTTAAGTATACGTTAGGTTTACCAATTTTTAATTTTCTTGTCATTTTATGTTTACAACAATTGAAATTTATTGTAATTTGTGTTTGTGTGAAAGGTGCATGTTCCAAATGCATATTTTATTTTGATCCAAAGATTTCTAATAATGCTTATAATTATTTAGTTATTTTAATTTTTTGATATGAAAATGACATTTGTGGAGTGTGCATTGGTATTTGATATTAGAATTTAAAGATTATTTCTGTAGAGTTGGTGCAGCTGAGCAAATGTCTACTATATTCTCAGAAGAATATATATTGCTCAATAATTTTATTCTGTTAAAAGTATTTTAAACTTAGGAATAGTCCACATGGAGTGTACAGTGGACTTCAGTGACACAAAAATATATCTAACAGACAATACCCTCCGTAAAGTTTGAAAATTGTAAAAGTTAAAGTTTTATTAGATGTAGTTGCCTTCAAAGCAGCTTGCCGTGAGAGCAAGTTGTTCGGGGCGCCAACAGCATTGACGCATGGGTTTCAAATCTGAAGCCACTCTCTAAGCTGCTGGTCATTGACCCTACTGTTCCTGTTCTCTACACTCCAGGCTGTTCCTAAAGCATCTTTCAATATTATACCGATTGCATACTTTCTATATTCTAGACAAAGAAGCAGTCTTAGGTAGTGTGTTCAGATCGGCCTGTGTCATGGTGTTGACTAAATTATTTTGCCCCACAGTCAACGAAAATATTGTTATCCATACAGGAGTCTTTGCTGCATTGTGCCTAGATCTTAGAAGTTAATAATATCGAGGTAGAGTTAATCTCAAATATTTTGGCTCTTTGAATATTCCATGATATTATTTTGTTTTTCATGAAAATGTATTTACATTATTATACATTCATACACTTAGTAATTATTGTATACATGAATATACATCGCGTAGTTTGTAACTTGATTTTATTGTAAAATTAAGATGCCCAACTAGTTTATATGTATGTCCACTACGTACGAGAGGAATTGATTGCGCTACATTGAAATCATCTTATTTGGGTACACCATACTTTCGTGTGGACAAACGTAGTATTTGTTTTTTGACTAGTTGCACATCTTATTTTGACCAAATTTATTCGCCGTGAATTTTACGTGATAATTTTGATAGTCGTTGGGACTCGTTCTAGTGATACGAGTTTGAATTGTCACGTGACTTTTGCGGTTTCTTAATAATTAAGTTTATTATGTATCGTGAACTGTGGCCAGGATAACAACAGCACAGAGCAGTGTAATTCAGAGCCTGCCTAAAATATATTTTTGTCATGATTTTATTTAGGTATATACATGTTATTATTCACATATTACAGTTTTCTCAATATTAGCTTGTATTTTAATTAAGAAATAATCATATTTAACATTGCCAGGTGATCAGCAACCTGCACTTTAATATTTTTGGAAACTATTGAACTTAAATTGTACTGACTTTATAAATATATTTACTTCAATAAAGATTTTCCATGCCACTATGAGATGTTTTTTTATTTACTTACCCTATCATAAGTGCGAAATAATAATAAAAAAAACTGATGTGAGCGTAAATATTTTATTCGAATAAACAAAAAAATCGTGTTAATATAGTTAAAGCACTTTGTGCGTCACATTGTATATAAAATTTTATCACATTATTAAGGTAACTTATTCTAACTCTGTATCTATCACATTAGGCACTTTTATAAACGCATTCCCCTGCAATCCAAGTAGATAACACTTTCATTGATTTAGGATGCATAATGACAAAGTCTGCATCAGATCCAAAATTTAAATTTCCTTTTATGTGATCTATGCCCAGAGCCCTAGCTGGATGAAGAGATGCAGTTTCCAAGGCGTATTCCAATGAGCAATCTGGAATTCATTAAAAATGTATATTAAATTAATCAGAATTTATTATCACTATCTCAAACTAGTTATTTTTTAAACGTTTTGTTTTTAATAGATCTTTATATTGGAGAAGGAATATTTCTGCCATATTTCAAGCCTCTAAGATTTACGGTGAGATCGTCATCGTCGAGGTGAGGAGTCATTATATCATAATCTCATTTTAGATAGATTTGTCGATAATGTGCACTGATACATAATTATTATGTTAAAAAGTATTCAGTATTCAGACATCCAGGATATTCTTAGTTACCGGATGTTCGTTTCATAGTGAACTTTTCCTATATATATTTTTTATTTTTTTTGTAATATTATTATAATGAACTAGTAATCCGAACGGCTTAAAATATTGCCTTTCTTAATCAGAAACTGTGGCATTATAATTGTGTAATATTTTTCGAAATAATAGGTATAGAACTGTAATGATAAAAAAAAATACTTTTTATAATTATTATGTTTTGCATGTGCCAATTACATATTTACCTGTAGCTTCCTTCAATGTTTTAATACATTCGTCCAGTGCAGTAGTACTGCCGCATAGTACTTTGGTTCCAGTGACGTAGGCGCGGCCGTTTTCAACGTTTACCGCTTGAGGACCAATTCGATAGTTCCCATCAGCTAAACCTTGTGCAGCGACAGCGTCACTTACTAATATTAATCCTGAAATATTTTATACTTTTATTTATTTACAAAGCTAAAAGGTACGGCGAGAAAATTCACCAATCCAATTGATTCCTAATTAGTAAGGCACTTGATATTTTTTCAATTCCAAACTACTAAGTTTTCTTATTGCCATTTTTAATTAACTTCAAAAAAGGAAATCATCAACTCGACCTGCATGCAGTAAAGTAGTTAGAGTGACGGCCAGGGCGGTAACCATTGGTGTAAATGCTAAGTAAAAAGTACAGGGTGTAATTTTACCAGATCCTTAAATAAAGTCGCTTGCAAAATGCGTGACCAAAACTTATGAGGAGTAAATATTTATTTAATATTGTCGAAAATGCAGTTTTTGTAAATGTTAGTCTATACTAGCTTCTAAACACGTTACTTTATTATACTGCGAAATTCCATGTGTATGTTTGTGTGTCTGCATATTTTTATTTTTGTCCACGAATTTCTTCTTTTTATTTTGAATTTAGTCGTAATTATTAGTTTCCATTCACTTCATCTTAGGGATCAATGCAGGTTTAAAATCGTGAAGATTATATATTGATCAGATGGAAACATTTCAAACCTTTGAGATTGTTTTAGTGTCAGGCAATAAATTATATAAATTAGACCTCATAATAAAAAAAATCAAGCCGACTTTAAAAAGACTACGGCCCTTGTCTCACGAAGCTCTTCAGATGCTATGCGACTGAGACGCAAACCATGATATGGTACTGCCATGTATGTCAAATGATTCGCCAGCACGTCGACGTCGCGTCGCATGCGGAACTAGCTGAATTTGTACGACGGCTACTAACAAGCAACGCGTATGACACTGATACGAAATACAAATTTTTGAGTCGCTCCGTGAGAGAAAGGCCTTAAAGTCGATGTAGTAATTGTATAATTTTAGCATTTAAATAGAGGTTATACCATACCGTTGGGATTAGTTCTGCAGGCTATTCTCAGTGCAGCGGGATGCGTGTGTATACCGTCGGATATAATTCCATAATAAACTTGTTTTTCGTCGGTCGAAGCCAATAAACCTACTAAGCCAGGATCACGGTGATGGAACTAATAATAATAAAATTACAATATAAATGCAAAATTCATTTCATTCGTTTTATTTTTATGGTAATCTGAGTAAATGACGGACTATAAAATTTTAGGGAAACGAGTGGGATTTATCAACGTGTTTATTGTTTCACCATAATCAAAAGCTTTTCTAAATATACATTTTTTGTGGTTATTACTTTTGCACGAATACATGGGTCTACCAAATAAAAGAAAGTGTTTAAATAGAACATAAAAAATCTAGTCTAAATATGGTAAAATCACAATATGAATTCTAAATCAAACTACAAAGAGCATGTATGAATGAAATCGATATCGGTAAAACGAGTTTTGTTAAAGGATTTTTTTAGCAAATATTAAACTCGACTACAGTCGCTCAGTTCAGTTGGCATTGTGTAAAAATTATAACTTTTTCTGTCATTTTATACCTTTTGTTATCGATCGAATGGAGTTTTAATATTGTTTTGAATATTTTAAGGGCGTTTGCAAATGGCATATTTTCGTCGCATAGATAGGTATTACCATATTATATTCTTACTTAGATATGCTCTTACTTAAAAAATACAAATTAAAATTTAAAAACATATCTATATTACCGTTATTTACTCGCATTAATTTTGATTTTGTTAAGGCGCATTTATGCATAAAATTAAGGTATTTTAAACTATAGGTAAAAATAAGGTATTTTAAAGACTCTTGTTTTAGTTTTAACTAGTCATTCAGCGTGATTGATCAATTAATCAAGCACGCTGAATGATTTCGTTGGTTTTTCCGCAATTACGGCACAAGAAATTGAAATTTAAAATACTTACAGGCAACATAGCATTAAAGAGATGCGTAATTAAATTAGCACCACTCTTAATGCCCTCTTCTCCTTGTGCGAGACTTGCAGATGAATGTCCAAGGGCAACTTTAATACCCATATTCGTTAAGCCCTTAATCGTTTCCAAAGCACCAGGTAGCTCTGGTGCCAATGTTACTATTACAACATTGTCAAGAGATCCATACACTTCACGAATTGATTCCAAACCCTAAAAATATGCAATTTAAGTAAATTTACACAAAATAACAATAATGTTGATACCATTATGATGAAATTATGTGTCATGTGTTGTGGAGTTCCAATCTCTACTTCACCACCTCAAATCCACCAGATCACAAATTGATACAGAAATGTTTTTTAACTGTCAAAGCCATTTCCTTAACCATTCCAAACCTTGAAACCATTGTACTATTTTGATAAATTTTCGTGTAGATAATTATGATAATGCAGATTGGAAGAGTATGGGTATTTTTGGCTGCGACAATAAAACTTAAATAATTAGCCAAGTGCGTGTCGAGCCACGCGCATGAAGGGTTCCGTAGTTTCCCTCATAATTTACGAACATTCAATAATTCAATCTTTAAAGTTTACTTATATTTTAACAAATAACATGTTTATCTTAACAATTTTCAT
>DVXP01003461.1:0-11291 GCA_018235645.1 Junonia grisea
GGGGTCCACGCCGAGCCGCTCGGCCGCCGAGCGCCCGCGGGCCGCACCCGCCCGCATGAGCGCGGCGGCGGCGCGGCGGCGCGTCAGCGAGTTGTGGCGCGCCATGGCGGGCGGCGCGAGGCTCTCGCTGGAGCTGTGCACGGGCTCGGTGCTGATGACGTCGTTGGACGACTTGACGGTGACGGAGCTGCAGAAGGAGACCTTGTCGCGGCGCGGGCGCGCCTGCGCCTCCTGGTCGGAGGACACGCCGGAGGACGAGTTGTCGCCGTCGTCGCGCTCGCCGGCCAGCTCGTCGCCGCACGACTTGGACGACTTCAGCCGCGTGCGGATCTTCTGGATCTCGTCCACGGAGAACGAGTGCTGCATGGAGCCCGAGCCCGAGCTGCTGCCGCTGGAGAGACAATGATTTATAATTTTATTTTTCTCAATAAAAAAATTCTCTAATTGTAAATTGTAAATTATTTCTTTAACTTTAGCTCAACATAAATAGAATATTTAAAAATAAAAATGAGTGAAACCTACGTAAGAAGTACCAAAATCATTCATGTGAACTTATTACTAGATTAATATTGCAGACAGACAATAGTTATTTCACAATTAAACACAACTAAATTTCAAGACAAGACAATTTGTGGATGAATCTTTCAATAAACCGTGAAAATGATGTTAATATGTGCAAATTGAAGATTACGACTTAATAAATTATTAAGAATCATGAATGCTATCTGACATTTCTGAAACTTCAAAATGATTTCATGAATCAACAGAACACATCCCAAAGACAAAAACCCATACAAAGCTTCCCACAGCTGCTAATCAAAACGTGATCCGTACCTTGGAAACAAAAATGCAATCTTTACAAGCTAAACTAATTCCACTAAATTTCTCCCTCATATTCGTAAATGGTTGTGTAAAGTATCCTGAAACCGGAATAATAAGTTAGAAGGTATATAAAACTCTCTCTGTTTCGCAGTTTATTGAAATAGATGGTTTCAAAAAGAAGTTCCTATTTCATTTAACACATGACATAATAAATAGTGCGGTATAGTTTTGTGTTTACCATTTTTAAAAACCTTTGTTTTATGTCAGAAATGCAGCTAATGTGGCAACAATAGTAGAGTATTATAATTGTAAAACAAGACTAACTAGCGCACATCACATTCGAGAAATTAATTCCTTTTTTTATTTTTCTGTCTGTCTGGTTTGTTTTCACTCCTAAGCCGATAAAACAATTTCAATTAATAATGGCGATGGTTAACAGGAATACGGCGAAGAACATAGCCCACTTTTTGCGCTACAACCAACATCAACCCGGGGCAGACCCACAAGAAAAATCTAGAATTCAATTTACACCATTTTATGGAAAAAGCAGGCAATATGATGAATTAATAAATTTTGTGTAAGAACATCATTGGGCGTCAACACTTGTGTTTTCTATTCTAACTTATGATAGATATTTGTATAAGATCGGATATCTACTGTGATCCAGGTGATTGATATAAAGGGTTCACAGACTTTATAGTGACATAATGTACATCCTTATGCTATATTAAAAAAGTAAAGATCATTTTTAAAAAGACGTATCCAAGAATGCGCAATTCATCAACTTCCTATCGTTTTCCTATTGCTTAAGAGTCCGACCATTAATATTTAGTCTAAGGTCTTGAAAAATTACTGATTTTTATACAGAGCGCCATCTAATCGCATCACTTTTGTGCAAGAGACTTCGAGAACGAAAATCAATACAGTCTATGTATTGTAATGCATAAAGTTAAGTCCAACAGCTGGCCAAAGGCCTCTTCTCCTTAAGGGGAAAGTTAAAGAGCTTAATCCTCCAAGATTTGGCGAAAATTGCAAAGTATAACTATATATGTTAGTCACCTGGTGTTGCTGTTGCCGCTGGTCTCGCCGGGCGGGTCGCCGCGCTTGGGCGCGTCGTCGTCGGACTCCGACATGCTGTAGTCCGGCTCCGGGATGGGCGGCGCGGGCGTTGAATTCTGTAGGTTACATATTAGTAGTATATTGATGATATTGTTTGTGATACTTGCGATAAGTGCACCTTGGCATACTACACAGTGACTATATTGAAGGAATGAGTCGAAAAATCTTTAAAATAGGTCACTTAGTATGGGACATTCTTCCAACTAGCGTTTGTGAACTAGTGAAGACAGATGGAATTGGAGGAGGATGTGTGGTCTATTGTGCTCGGGTAGATACGTGTGAATAAGTGGGAATGTGCGTGGACGTACTAGGATAAGTAAGAACGGGTTGACTATCTGGCTCAGACGGGGATGTGTGATCATTTTTTATGGTATAGGGGGCAAACAAACAGATCACGCGATGGAAAGTGAATGCTGTCGTCTATGGACATTAATTTGCAGCACCAGAGGTGCCACAAAATGCGGCGCCGGCCTTATAGGGGGAATGGAGGGGGAAGAGATGGAAAATGGATGGGGAAAGGGTGGGGAATGGGCCTCGGATAACCAACCTCACTCACACGGCGAAACACGACGCAAGCGTTATTTTACGCCGGTTTTCTGTGAGGCCGTGGTGTCACTCGGGTCGAGCCGGCCCGTTTGTTGGATAGGTATGTCGTACGTGTGAACGAATGGTGATGTGCGGGGATAGTGGGAGACATGTGAGAACGAGTAGGAACGAATAAGGACGTGTATATACACAAGTAAGCTAGTGAAACGTGCGTAGATACGGAGCTACGTGAGGTCAGGTGGGGGCGGTACCTGTCGCGTGAAGCCCTTGTGCAGGTTGATGGGCTGCGCGTACTGGTGCGCGGCGTCGTCCGCGGAGGCGGCGCGCGCGCGCCCCGCCCACTGCCGCGGCGCGCTCGCACTCACACTCCGCACCTATGTGACATTACCTTGGTATACTCCTTTAAACTTTGACGTTGCTTACTTTATTGTAAAGGACATTGGTCCTAACTTAAACACCATGAGATTTATCATTAACCAGTTCAGTAATCTATGTTTTTATATAATTATCGATTAATACTATGTTTCTGTGTTTACTACATAAACACAGAAACATAGTATTAATCGATAACTGTGTTCCAAGATATAATGAATGATTAATTAAGCTGTAGCTCTTCTAAATTAGTAACTAAGGTAACACAATCAAATATTTTCGTAAACATTAGTATCGTAATCGTAGTGTCCTACGATGCAAGTAATAAGATTGTCTTGTTACTTACATCGTATAAGCTTATAATAGGCGCTACCGCTACTGATAACGTGATTCAACTAGCTAAAATTTGGGCTGACCCAATTCAAATATATTGTCAGTAATACGTATTGAAGAAAGGTCCAGGTGTAACTTACATTATTATGTTCAGCGGCGGGACGATAAGCAACGGCAGCGAGGTCTCGCGGTGAGGCGTAGAGCTTGGCGGCGGCGGCGGGGCGGAAGGAGGACGCGGGGGCGCCGGGGGGCGGCGGAGGCGCCTCCGCTGGCGGTGGACCGCGTGCTGGACCTGAAGCGTGGGGTTATTAGGAATAGTTGCTTGGTTGCTTGTCTAGTCTAATATGGAAAATTGTTTGTTTGTTAATTTTTTTTAAATCTTTTATTTTCCTTTTAATTATAGCCATGTTATTATTTTAATATTAAGATAAGGTATTCAATTTTTAACTAGAAGTAAGCGGCAGTCTTGGAATCTAACGGGACAAGTTATGTTTTGCTAAAACTTTAATTTTGGTACTACAATATTACTGTATCAAAAGATCCTATTAGCAACAACATGTCAGTAGGAAGTAGGTAGAGCATAAAATCCCCTACAAAATTTCTTCAAACCATTTCTCTATACATTAAACCGTTTTCAGAGATAGAACACACATGATTATATAAAGAATATATAAAATAAAATAAAAGAAAAAACAATATATTATGATGTAAGTGCGCACCGTGCACGTCCTCGCTGGAGCGCGTGCGCGGCGGGTGCGCGGCGAGCTCGGCCGCCAGGTCGGGCGTCGAGTGGAACTCGCGCCGCAGCGACCCCGACTTGCTCCACACCTGGAACGTTATGGACAGCGTGTTCAATGCCACTAGACTATTTGGTCCAGTCTTTTTTTATGAGCTTTAAAATTTAAAAGTATTATTTAAAAAAAGGAAAAAGAATCGAATCAATACGTTTACATAATTATCATATTTAGAATAATTTATATTTTTTTAGATACTAATAAATAAATAGTTTAAAAGTAATCTTTTAGAAAATATGTTTAAGAATACAGAAAATGATCACAATCGTCTGATAACAATCATTACTCATAGTAAGTTAAATATTCCAGTTTAAATTTTACAGCTCGTGGGGTTGCAAAAATCACTTTCACTCACTCTTTATAAAAATTCGTACCTGTCACAAGGCTAGAATACAGCATGCCCTAGTAAGATAACAGCGATGATATGAAATATGAAAATAAACCAGTCTATGCTACCTTTCCCTTATTCCTCTTCATATCAGCGACGGAGGCGTACACACGTCTCGCAGGCGACGCGGGCGGGGAGCCCGAGCCGCCTTGGAATGCAGAGCGCGTCATCATGCCGCTGTTGCTGCCACTGTGAAAGAAGTATGTTTCAGGATTAATAATTTTATGGAGTGAAGCTTTTTAAAATTGTTTATGTATGAGGATATTTGTGGTTTGGTAAAGAAATTTGCTATGGTTTCGGGTTATACTGCTAATTACGATTCAATATTTTTTACAAGTTCAATGTCACGTGTACATATGGGTAGCACTGCGCTACGCTGCGCAATTGTACCAACCCTATTAATCAATAGGGTTGGTACAATGCCGGGTGTGTTAAAGCACTTTTTCAAAATGGGTTGACACACAGAACATGGGTACACGTACTAAGAGCAATGGGTAAATATGTGCAACCGACAGAAACCATAATTTTGACCACTGAGTATTAATGTCAAGAAGTAGATGATTCATTTTCTATTAGAAATCACAGATAGTAGTACTTACTGTATTGTAAAAATGTGGTCACCATTTCGAATATCGACACTAATTATAATTAATAGATAGACTGCGCCAGACAACCGCTCTGGTGTAGTGGTGCTGAATGCGCTATTAACGTCGGCGGTCGCGGGTTCGATTCCCGCTCGAAGCGGATGTTTGTATTTATATAAACATTCGTTTCTAGGTCTGGTCCATGTGGGTTTACTCACCGTGCCTCGGAGAGCACGTAAAGCCGACGGTCCCGGTTGTTATCACAATCACCAGATAGCGATCGTTACTCACAGTAGGTAATATTCTAGTCTAAATGGTTACTGGCTTGCCCTCTGGGTTGCGGAGGTCAGACGGCAATCGCTCTGCGTAAAAATCAGTAACCTGTCAAAGCTTAGGCTAGAATAAAGCAGACCCTGGCTCAATCCGGGAAAATGCTAGGAAGAAGAAGATAGACTGCGCCAGAGTTACTGCATTAACGCAGAGAATTTCGCTGCGTTACCCATCTATAATTACATTCTATGTCGGCTGGAAGTAGGAAACAGTATACTCACGCGCTGTCGGCGCCGGCCTGCCGCTGGAACAGCTCCTCGAGCTCGGCGGCGGTGATGCGGCCGGAGGCGGGACGAGCTCGGATGGACGCGGTGCGTGGCGCCGGGGGAGTTCCCGTTGGTGGTGTGCCGGCTGTGGAGAAAAGATTCATTACTTATTGTGTTGACAATTTGGTCCTTCGAGCCGGATGTTACAGCGAATTGTGAATTATCGCTTAAACTTTGTGTGTTAGAAAAAACGTGGATGCTTTGGTAAATAAAATTGTGTTATCTCATTAAGAAATATCTTTTTGTAACATAAAAATAAACATAATTAAAATTATTAGAATAAAGCTTTCAGATTTTAAATTTAATTTTAAAGAAATAAGACACGCTGAAACGTGTTCATTGTCTGTAAATTAAATACAGGTTAGCCTTCTTTTTGGGAACACTTAAAAAAAAAAACAAATAAAAAAAACAAAAACATAATACTAACAATTGTACTCACTATTGCTGCCTCCGTGTAACTGCACAGACTCAGCAGACGACGACTTGCCAGCGACACTTAACGGTTCACAGCTTTCTTCCTTTTCACCTCCATTCTCTATGAATTATTTACAATTAATAACTATATATTCTAGTTCAATTCGTGTTGTTTTCGGAATCCACATATACATACGTAGAAGCCGTTGACAAAATTGTCATTGATTCAAAAAAATTGCTGACGGAATCCAGGTTTTTGGTATTAGGTATAGGTTAGGTTAATGCAAAAGGCGATAAATCTTAATTGAAGACAAGTTCATCTGACATGATTATTTTGGTCTGTCTAAATTAAAAAAATGCTCGAGACAGTATTTTTATCCCAGATATATCAATATGAGAACTTTTGGATCTGATAAATATGTGGTAAACTTAACATTTTACCATAAAAATGGTTAATGTGGTACATTAACCATTTTTGGAGCATTTTGTTCAAGGTAAAAAGTCTATGAATGCTAATCTAAAACTTAGGTCACAGACCAAAACATAACAGATTATTACAATAATTAGTGGCACATAGTAAAGAGATACATAACTTTTTCCCTAATATGCCCAGCAGTGGGATATGTACGGGCTGTGTTACGTACGTTTACATTACATAATAAAGATAATAAAAAGTAATATGCACTGACCGAGACCAGCCACCATGGACTTGGCTCGCGCGCGCCCCACACTGAGCGTGGTGCGCGGGTCGCGACGCGGCGGCGCCGGCGCAGGGCTGCGACCTGTGTGGAAATGACATATTTTATGTATAACCATTTCACTAATATACTACTGGGGATATATTAGTTTAAACGCCAATACCGTTAGTAGTTAGGGATAATTTGCGTCGTTAGGAATTTTCAACAGCTATATAAATGTTGGAAACTTTTGTTTCACGTCGACACTATCACAGGTTGCACAGTTGTTATAACTGAACATATAAAAATTTCTTAAGTCATCTTTGATGCGTGTTCTTACGTATGTAGACGGTTAAGACGGTTTAATTGAACTACTAGTCAGATGTTCTGATCTAGATTCACACTGAATGATCCATTGCGATATTATCCCTTGTCGTAGAAGCATAGATCAGTATGAGGTGAATTTTGACAATGGCAGCAACATATAGTTGGTCATGGATCGTCTTGTATGGATTGTTCAGTGTGAACATAGCTACGAATATATGACAAAATAGACTTTATAGAGGCATTATGTACAACCACCAGGCTTAGCCCGGTGGTTGTACATATTGCCATGTGGATTAAAAAATCTTATTCTAATTCTCACCTTCATAGTAATGTAACCTACATTATGGAAGTTTTTCTAACATATATTGCAGTTAAAAATATCTTTTTTATTGCATCAACATATCTATAACCGTCCACTGATAGAGTTCCAAATCCTTTTTATACTTTAAAGAAAAATGAATTTTAAAGGAAAGTCATTAGTATTCGTTATTGTATTAGAGTGAGAATTTTTATTGTTAATTTTGAAATCGTAAAGAAAAAATGTAAAGTAATTTATTTGGTAACATGTTATTTTAGTATTTTTTGAGATTGTCTGTCTTTATTGTCATTGGAGTCAGTATTACACGAAAATCAATGGATGTAATATTCGATGAAGCGACACATCTAAAATAATAAAATTTTATGGTGAACTTAAATTTTGATGATGGAAGACGGCCATTTTTGTGAATAGATTATGCTTAGTCATACAGCCGTTTAGTGAGAAATTCACTTAACTTCCTTTGATTTTACTGGGTTATGTATTTTTGTTAAATATTTTCCACATATAAATTTTTCATATAAGAATATTTAAGATGTATTTGTGCATGAAATAAAATAAAACACACCTCCAGCCGCCTTCCTAGGTAAGGTGGCGGCGTACGGCCGTCCAGTACTGGACAGTTGGTTTTGTGATTTACTCGTAGGGACTGTACACGTATTGCTTTCATTGCTGACTGCTGAACATGAGAAACAAAAACATGATATTAATTTGATTACTACCTTTATTTAAAACAAAAAATTGAAAAAAAAAATCAACAAAATATGGATGCGTGAAAAGGTTGACAACATCTGCAATAATCATGACGTAAGACGTTGAGTTGAAAATGAAAAAAATACACAAAAAGATTACAATATTTTGTTATGTATTGGTCTTTCAACTACTACAAAAAGCCTGTAGACCAACTAAGTCATGCCGAAGCGAAGCTAAGCCAGATATAAGTAAGCTAGAAAGTTGTATATTATTGTTATATATGTACTTTGCAACTAATGCAAATTAAATAAGTGTTGTGTGATACAGTTAGTGAGGGAAGACGGGCTTAGCTTATATGAAGGATATGTTAACTATTTTTACGTGTATTTTAAGCCAAACTAGCTTAGCTTTTAGTGTGCAACAGGCGATTATTCGTTAAGACTCGCATGCGAAACACTTTAGTTTCGAAGCGATCATGCATAACCCACTTTTTATTTCAAATGCTATGTACATATGTACGAGTATTTTGAGTGTTCATTCCGCCTGTTGTCTTTTTTGTATCATATGTAAATTTGTAAAAAGTATGTTGTTTTCAAATATGATCCCATATTTAAAAACTCGGCTAGCACCGCTGAGTTTTAAAGAGATATTTAAATTTAATCAACCAAAAAGCATCGTGAGATAATCTTGTATTGATTGAAATTCTTACATATTTTCACCAATTCGCATTGGAGCATCATTTTCAAATAAGGTCCTATGCGTAGTATTGCCTAGTCACGGAGTATATACAGGCTGCTATTAATTCTTTTATTTTACAGGAGGCTTTTGGTCAGCGGTAGGTGTTCCTACAATGTGTGATGTAGGTACATTGTCCAGTAGCAAGGTGTATACAGGCTGTTACAGAACGCTTTTCTTTTGGAAGAGGATTTTGGTCAGCAGTGGGAGTTTCTACAAAGCTTCGTGTTTAATATTCAGCTGCATATACAGGCTACCATTCCTATTATTCATATTTTATAGTATTGTGTGTTCGAGTGCGAAATGTATGTATGTAAGTGTGCACACTGTGTATGTTTGTGTGAGCGTGTGTGTGCTTACATATGTGTGCGTGCGTGCGTGTCCCGCTTTTCTATATGTATGTATTTGCACATGTTCACGTGTACGGACGTGTACGTGCGTACGTGTATGTGTGCGTATAGTTACCGTGCGCGAGCGACACGACGGTCATGGAGACGAGCGCGCCGGAGCCGCGGATCAGCTCCACCACGTGCTCGTGCGATGCTGCTGACACGTCCTCGCCGTTGATCTGAGGGGGGAGAGATACTTATTTATTGAATTGCTTTGTTGTTAACTACAACCTGCAGTACCATTATAACCATGCATGCTAGATTGCATTTTAGAACTTTTTCAAAATTTAGCTTTTGGCTCTTGTACGTATGCTTTACAATCTAAGTAACAAGCAAAAGCAATGAAAGACATTAATGGTATGTTTCTTGTAGTTACTAAGTTATTATTGTTTTTTCCATCGTTTGAGTAATGTTTACTAACTACGAGCTAATTTTATGAAGAAACAATTGTTATTTCCTTTTGAATAAACAAACAAAACGTTTTAACGAGTGTAATGAAACAACAAATAATTCCAGGGCCACGCCGCCCGCGTCCACGTCGTCCAGGTACTGCAGCTCAGAGTGTGTGTGTCGGTGTGTGCACGTGTCGTACTGACCGCGACGAGGAAGTCTCCCTTGCGCAGGCCGGCGCGGTCCGCCACGCCGCCCGCGTCCACGTCGTCCAGGTACTGCAGCGCGGGGCAGCGCTCGGAGGGCCGCAGCTCCATGAGCGGGGACGAGGCCTTGGCGCCGCGCAGCACGAAGCCGAAGCCGCGTCGCGCGCGGTGCAGCACCACCGTGCGGGTCTCCATGTTGCCATATCTAAGAAACACACACACATTTGCCATGGAAACTGTTCGTTGGTATGTGTTATGACATATGATAACACGCGTGCATATACGTGATCATGATTGATATCATAGCGACGTGAGTGAATGTAAGGCATGCAGTTTGAATTTATGTAACTGTACGCGTGGCAACAGTTGTGAAATGTGTATTTCAGTGAACACGTACTTAAATTTAATTAGGATAAATTTATTATAAACATAATTTTTATTTTCAGAATAAAATCAAAATAAAACAGTTGCTTATGAATCGGGTATGAGACTCCAGAATGTCACTGATTCGGAGATCACATGCACAGTATTCATATTGAAGAATAAATATTTAAGAATTTCTCTTATATGACGATTTTATGTAAATTGTGTTTTTGGTGATTCGGTACCTACATTTCGTGTTTTGTAAAAAATCTTTGAAGAACTTTTGAAATGCATATTGATTTAAAACTGCATTCACTGTTAAAGACACGTTTATAAATATGTTTCGGGATGCACATTGATTGAGAACTGTGACACAACTAAAAATTCTTTGACACATATTTCAATTGTTTATAAACTCCTCTAATGTTTGTTGATAAACAATACATTATTGTTTCTAATCAATTGTGAATTGTTATATCTTTAGCTCGGATGCACAATGTAAGAATGTAAGAAATGTAAGAATTTATCTATGCTCGGATGAACGTAGATAAATTATTTAATGGGCCAGATAATCACAGAAACGGTTAAAAAAAGATATTAAATATGAATTTGTTATTCAATCAGATTTTTTTGCCGTGTCGACTGAAAATCAATCTCATCCCAAAATTCAACTGTTGTGTCAGTCCGCGGACAGTTTATAAAGAATAAAGGGCATAATATGAGGTGAGTCAACTGATGACTCTACTTTAAACACTTGGTGCCGCCTAAGAATTTTAGACTAGACAAGTTTTCTTTATTTGGGCCATCCTGAGTTCGAAGTCTGTTAAAAGATTTCTAGGTAGACCATAGAGAGCTGGATCTATATGTCATCCTGTATGTCACTTTTTAAAACTCATCTATTTTCAGAAAGTGCCATACAGGCACGGAATAGCAAAGGTATTCCGTCAAAACTTTACTCTCATTCCAAATAGATCGTCCGTTAAAAGGGAACACAATTAACGAAATACGGCTTTTTAATGATACAAATGGCGCCTTATTACAAGCTCTATTTTTTTAGAAGGCTTACCACTGATCTGCTAACACTCAGTGGCGTAATTCGGCTTAAGGCATCCAGTAATAATCTCACTTGTTTCATTAACTAGTTTTGTTTTCGGTGTGTGGGCATCGTAGTAATGACTTAAGAGATCCTGAACGGTAGTCAGATTAGGTTTGACCTCTTCAAAGGTT
>DVXP01003462.1:0-11290 GCA_018235645.1 Junonia grisea
ACGTTCTGTGTGTTTGTGAGAGTGGATATTACACATAGTTACGTTAAACTGAAATATAAAAATCGACTTGATGCCAGGTTTTTATAAAGTCGAAATAAATATTTACCAAAATAAATTCAGTAAAAAAATTAAAAGGCTATAAAAAGACAGAAAAGTTGTGTGTTACCTCGGCGCTGTAATATTTTTAACTTTTATTGAAATGATAAACTGCATTTTATTTTCTAAAAGCTAGATTGTGATATTCTTAAGCGTAGAGATTGCGCCCGCCATTAGAGAAGGACTGGAAGTAGATATTACCGCGTTCAGGGAGGCAGAGGATCATTGGGAGCGATTTGAACGACATGTATATTTCATGTAATGTCAGTGGGCCAGGTTCGCCCAGATCAAGGACACTGAGGTACTTGTATTGCATACTGTCCGCCCAGTCTGCAGACTATTCGTTTTGGTGGCTCAAAAATCAGTCCAGCTGGAGCTTTAAAAAGTGCTTTAAGCTTGTGAATCTCGGAACTTGGGCCCATCTCCGTGGTAAACGGAACGGGCATATTGTTTTTTCTTTTGACGCAGGGTAAAGAGGAGGCCTCGTCATGCCACCATTGCGGCACTGCAGAACGTACACATCGTGGTCAGAACAGCGTCACTTGCTCACCGTAGTAGTCGGCCTGGACCGCGGTCGCTTCCTTCTGCGAGGACGTGTTGGCGCAAAAGGAGGCGGCGGAGTGGGCGCGGGAGGATGACCCTCGTTGCGTCGCTCTGCAAACGACGGAGAAGGTAGCAGTACGACCGCCAACTCACACCCAGTGGCGATTAGCGTGTGTAGGTGCGGGGGCGCCCCACCTGCATTGAACTAGTCGCTACATTGTGGGCGGGAATGGCATGCCAAAGACGGGCCGTAGTTGGGCGGGGACTGGACGTAAAGGCTGCACCAGATTCACAGTCCCCCTTCATGAAGACGAAGCAGAAAGTGCCCTCTAAAATCCCTATCATAGATCGCTTTCGCATGCGCATTCGCTGTTCCAGCTCAGTAGCAGGTCGAAGAATAATCTCACCCTCCCGAAAGCTTTTACTGGTGCGTACACTGGTAGACTGAGGCCATATCCGAACTGCGGTCCACCTTGCGACCATGAAACAACGCGTGAAACCTCCATCACACGAACTCACAGGCGGAGGGAATGTTATGTTTATTCTGCCCCGAGTAATGGACCTTAGAGGCCGAAAGACAAGCCGTGGGTCGGCCCGACCAGGTGGTGGTTTTCTCGAGCCCACCTTGCTGGCCACGACAGTCATAGAAAAACTATGGCCTCCCACGCCGATTCCATGCATAACCGACACGACTGTCCGTAGATATTAACGCAGATATTCTCCAAAATAATCACGACCGCTTAGCGTCTGCATAATATGGAAAGTTCTTCTCATTCAGATCTCGAAGACCGGCAGGATTGCTTCTATGAAAAGTTCGTGCGGAGACGGGTGCACATTGTTGTGAGATCCCTTTGCTACTCATGCCACCTAAGCCGCACTTCCGCCGTTTTGACGAAGGGGACAAGTCCGGTAGTAGACCCTCGCGTTCCTCTCCACCAAAATGAAAATGTGGACACGAGGTACGCACGGATGATGCATGAGAAAGTGATCCGATCCGTGCTGATTACGGCCACCGCAAGCCAATATCCTCCCTAGGACTCGTTTCTGCCTATTTCCCCTGCGTAAAGAAAATAACTGGCAAAATGCATGCCGAGTCACGCACATGCAGAACTCCGTTGCTCTCCATTATAAAATGCGAACTTTCATAAAACAAGGTTTTTAAAAATTTTACTTTGCCCGACTATTACTCATTTAATATTAGAGCTTAAGTAGCTGTGATGATTTCTCTTTTGAATTCATTATGTGATGGTCACTAGTTTCGTGATTTTTTTTTCATAATTTTAGGATTAATCGATAGGGAGAGACTTGATTGAAAAATATGATCACTTTAAAGCTTGATATTTCGGCAACGGCTTCTCAGGCGAAAAAAATAATTCCACTTATTTTCAATTTTATCACATCCACTTGCAAGGGGGTACGCTGAGGTCTAGAAGCTTCACCAGGGGTACGCGAGCCCAAAAGTTTGAGAAACCCTGCGTCTACAACAACTTCGTTTTTTTACTGTTGAACACTATTCTGATCTCTTGACAGAAACCTCTGTAAGATATGCAGTGACGGATTAAACTTTTTGTCGCCCCTTGGCACTGACAAGAATTCCGTCTCATGAGCAGCATGAGAAAAAGAAAAAAAAGACTAATAAAAAAAGGTCGTCAGCCTCTTTTCCCTATCAAAAATATACCGTTCCAGCTAAAAGAAAGTTCGTCACCCTCCTTTCCCTATCGTGGATTCCTACAATTAGCGCGTTCCCTTCTTCACTCGTGCGCCCCCTTGTACTCTCGCGCCCTACGCCTAAGGCACGTGCTTACTTTGCCATAAGTATAATCCGCCACTGAAGAGTTGTATATTTATGTATACCTGGATATCTGAGACACTGGGTAAGTTGAACTCAATAAGTGGAATAATGTAATTTTGTTCCCTTGAAGTCCAGTCCAGTTAACCAGGTTTCACTGCTACAGTCATATGTCACAGCCAACTAGCGTAATTAATTACTCCTCATTATTTATGTTACGCTTATGGCTCCTCCACACATCAGCGAACTAGTTCGCGAACCAGTTCGCTGATGTGTGGAGGAGCCATTACGCTAAGTCGGAAAAGCTGCTCATATTCCAGGTAGTGATGCGACTAGAGTGACTCGAATTTTGGTCTGACTCGGGTGAAAAAAAATTAAACTCAAGTGAAAGTGGACTCAAGTAAACTCAAGTCGAATGTGTTTTTGAGTGACTCACGCGTAAAAAATTTTGCTTCACTAATTTTCATTCTGAAAAACTATTGAGGCAAACGCTAAACTTCAATGAGTGGAGTGAAATATATTTATTCGAGACCGACCGAAACTGGTTTTCCAGCCGAAACTGAAAGGAAAACCAAATATTCGACCGTGGCTTGAGCAAATGGCTAAAAGTAAAGTAATATAATATGATTAATATATTAGAAGTATAAAATAAATATGTGTGATACATACTTAACGATCTCCCAGCAGTTGAGCAGCTCGCGCAGGCAGTCGGTGTTGTTGAAGCTGCCGCGGTGGAGGTAGTCCATTGTTATGTACTTGAAGAACTTCGGCGGCTCCAGGCCCTCTATCTGCCCACGCGCATATTTACCGCCCTCTGTAACGAATAAAACGTAAACGTAACACAGCCTGTACATATCCCACTGCTGGGCATAGGCCTCTTCTCCTATTAGGGAGAAGGTATGGAGCTTAATCCACCACGCTGCTCCACTGCGAATTGGTGGATATACATGTGTCAGAATTTCTTCCGGCACATGCAGGTTTCCTCACGATGTTTTTTCCTTCACCGCCGATCGAGATGAATTTAAACACAAATTTAGCACTTGAACATCCAGCGGTGCTAGCCAGAGTTTGAACCCGCGACCTTTGGTTAAGATCTACGTATTCGCACCACTAGGCCATCTCGGACTAGATCATCTGTAACGAATAATTACATCCAATTAACACTTTAAAATAATGCTATAAAACTTTTTTATAACGTTAATTTCACCAAATAGTATAGTAAACGTCAAGTTTCACAATTTCATAGTTTCATATCACGGGATTAGTTTCACGGTTTGCGCAATATTTTGGTACAACTGCAGCTTATGTCACGTAAATTATTTTACTCTATTACTTATACTCTCTCGAATTAAATTAAAAATTATATCTATTTATCTTTCACCAAATAATTTTGCAATTGCTTATTTAGGTATCTATTTATTAAAGATATAAAATAGCCTGTTTACCGTAGGCAATAAATATACCAAGAAACGTATTAAAAACTTTAAGAATATGCATTTTACTTAACGTCTAAATCAAACGAGTTTCCTTTTTCTAAATAATTTGAGCGCTTTGAACGTAAGATGTGCCAATTAAAACTGTTAATAGAGTGATCATTGAATATTCAATTAACTGATATCTGCTTATTAATGCTACTTCAGATCAATAATTACAAACCATAATTTCCTATTTTCGCTACCTCTTTGTTAAAAAAGGTGTATCATTTCATTACTGCTGATAAGTAGGTAGGTATCTCGAGATACTCGCTATGAATATAATTGTCTTATTCGTTTGATTTAATCAATAATGTGCTTAACTTTATTAAATGACTTCCAGACAACACCCTCCAAAGTATTACAATACAAAATTACAAAGTAACAAAGTATTTAAAATAAAAAAAATATTTGAATAGAAGTAATAGATATCTAGAGTTTGAAAGTTTCTTCGATTCCCGCTCCCGCCAGGCGCCAATTTTAAGGACAGACTACACTATATACAGATCACAGACAACACTAGATAATTATGTTATGCAATAAAATAAGGAACAAATATATAAATTCTTTTATAATAGATATTATTTTGCTTAATATGAATGTATAACAAAATTAAAATATAATATTATTCTAATGAAAACTTATTTTAATTCGCATTTTATCTCTATATTGCTATTTTTACTCTGTGTAAGAATTTTTACCAGGCAATACAGTGATGTAACTAACCACTACGATATTTAAATATTGTTTTATTTTTAGCAAATGGTAACCCGTTGTAGACGATCGCGCGTGCTAATCACATCGCACTGTACGAAATCAATTTTGATTGTATGTTCTGTTCTAAATTTTGGATGACTGTGACGAAAATAGTGTAGTGAAAATGACATTGATATATTGGTAGAAATTAAAAACCCACCAACCTATCCGTATTGTGATTATTTTGTAATAAGTGTTAGTATTTTGTGAGTATTATGAACTTTGAGGACTATGAAACCCTCCCGACCCAGAGCTCCATCACACACATGACCGCCGGAGCAATAGCGGGGGTGATGGAGCATTGCGTAATGTACCCTCTGGATTCCGTGAAGGTAAGCTCCGAGCGGTGCCGACACGCTGCGGCCAGGGGCCAGGCTGCGACGTTGACAACCTAACCTAATCATGCCAATGATAGTTCTGTCGGCTGTCTTATTACGCCACCAATCTGCTGGCTGCTAACAGTTATATAAAAACCTTTCTACTTACTATTTCGCAATTACATTATTGCTTGTATGTTTTTAATATTCAAAGAACTCGATACAATAAGCGCATTTATGATAATAGGAAAAAAAATAATTGAAATTAATATATTTTATGGGCCACTCGAGTTCGTTCTTCATCATTCGTAATAGAAGACTAACGTCATCTTTACACATATTCTGCAGTTTTTTTTGAGTTTTAATTGGTATAATGCGAAAAGTTATACTCATATATTTTTGAGAATAACAAATTATTTTGATATTTACCATTAATTTTGCATTTTCCTGCTTTCCCATATCAGCTGTAAATGTAAATAAATGAATATGATGATTGTGAAACAGCATGTTGTAGCTGCGACCTTGAACAAATTGACTGAAATTGACACTGACAAGATGATAACAAACATCTGAAAAAACTTTAATAATGCAGTGAATTTCATAATTTTCTCTCTCATTGTAATTAAGAAATGCTAAGAACCATAAAATTGAATTGAAATTTATTAAATTAGATGTCAAATATTTAGATTTGTGACGGTAGGTTAAGAGGTTTTTCATGCTGTTGCTTACTGATAATATTTAGTTCTGTTTTAGATGTAACATGCATATAATTATATTATCCATTTATTTGGATTGATATTCCATTAATAGATTAATAGCTGACAATGACACAAGACAGTCTACACTGTTTACAATTGTGATGATTTACATTGTAGAAGAGAATTTATTCTCTGTACACATGTCTTAATTACATTAAAAATAGTTTATTAATATTTGCTAAACAATTAGGGAGAGATTTATTATCATTTAAAAGTATTTATTTGACTTGAAATATCATTTTCATGTTATTTAAAGTTTGCAGGTTATGTTGTTTTGGGTCAATACTTATATTTATGCCTTGTAATTGTTCCCAAATTATTGTCATACCCTTTTATGTTGCAGCAGTATTTAATTACTCTTTATTACTTATGTTTTGCTTTGACCTTTTACTTGTATGGAGGTAGAAATAATTGGCTGACCCAGTGTTAACTTTACATTCATTTGAAGTCCAGTTTTGTAAATATATTAATTGAGAGTGCTTGAAAAAGAGCTTAAAAATTAATTAAAGCTAAGTAAGGTGTAAATAAATTTCTTTAATAATGTACAGACATTATTAATTTATATTCAAATGTATTCATTTCGTAGGAAAATTATCTCGGTGATAGCTTTTGTGAACAATTATTTAGAATTAATATATTTTTTAACTTTAAATAAAACAAAAGATGACTTATCATTCTTGTTTCAGAAGTTTTTAAATTTGTATTTTCTTATTAAATAATAATTGAGAAATTGGTGACACTTAAAAAAAAAAAATAATAATGTTGTGGTAATTTAAAATTTATTTGTAACTATCGATGAATCACATCTTTAAGAATTACATAATATTTTATGTCATATTTTATAAAAATGTAACAGACTGCTGATGATGCGATGTGTAACCTTTTCTATGTTTACATAATTATAATGTTTTATTGAAGTTTCACGACAACTGCAAGCCGCGATAATTGATAAGAGTAACTATGTGTTACAAATTGACAGAAGTATGCTTTCAATAAATTGTATTATTATTCTGTTTTAAGTGTGGACAATGTGATATGAATCATAGTTTCAATCGAGAAACTATGTTGTTCTAGTCTTCTATAGGAATAAGATATATTTTAATTTTTTAATTGACAAATGAAAGATAAAAAGGGTATATATAGGTAATATAAAATTCCCACTGTTGGGCAATGGCCACATCTTATAGGTAGAGTTATGTTTGATCTCCATAATAGGGTCTTCAGACAAGTATAAATCTTACGTAAGGTCTCTTGTGAGGTGAAAATGAACATAAGCAATTGAAAATTGATTGCGAGACCAGATTTGACCTTTTGACTATTGAAAAAACTCATGTTAAATAGTTCCTTTCAGTGTATTATTTTATAACATTCAAAATAACAATCAAAATGTATTAAAGTGGTTTCCACAGAATATGTTCAAAGATAAACATGTAAATTCTTAATTTTGTTGTTACAAGAAACATTTATTTGGTGAATAGACCATGTATAGACATTCCTCGATGGAATATTTTATAGTTTAGCAAATAATATCTAAATAAAAAATACAACAAATTAACCATTTAATGAATGTTGATGATGGGTATAATTTAATTACACTTTACATTAAATAATGCATTGTGGTCAAGAAGTCAGCTTATATGCAAATAGCTTAGAACAGTTGCACATGTCGGAATACATTATTCATTCACTCTATTTTCTCAATATGCAATATGTAAGGTTATTTTAAAATTTATTGATTTGCTAGGAATGATAATGATATATTTTATTTTTAAATATAATGTTATCATTTTTACCACATAGGTATAATAAATAGGCTTAGGGCTGGTGATCAATAATATTTAAAAAATTGAGGCTTTTGGACCAATATCAATTATTGCTTTAGTGGTGAAATGGTCTGACTACAAAATAATATGAGGTCAAAAGAGTAAGAGGAACTTAAAGAACATTTTATACAGAATTGAATTATTGCTGCTTTCTTTATCTCAAATTTGCAAAAGTAACTAAACAATAATATCTTGATGTACCTATTATTAGATGGGAATGTATATAAAAAAAAATGATATGAGTACAGGAACAGTCTGAATTTTAAATATCTCAATATTTTAACATTGCAAATAGGCTCTTCTTGTTCTCGCAGCTTGATATTAGGTAGGATGGTATATTCTGCAGTGCTGTAAATGATAAAGTGAAAAGTTTAACACGTTCTATATGAGGATGTAGTCCGTCTTGCTGGCGCGCTGCCAGCAGGCCTGCGTGCGGAAGGCCGTGTCGCAGTCGTCCGCGCCCTTCTGCGTCCCGCAGGCCCTTAGCGCGTCCGCATGCTTTAACAGCTCCGGCGGTAGAACTGCTACTACCGCCTCCACGTCTACCGTACCCTCAGACATCATCCCCGCCGTCTCCATCACGCACTTGATGTAGCACTTCAGCTTGCCGTCTTCCATCAAATCCGCGCCTTGATTTACTTTGTCTATCAGCGCCATGTCCGCTCCAGTCTCTTCGATGCAGTTGTCACGTAACATCCTCGCGAGCTCCGCCATCTCGCCTTCTAACCCCATCGTTACCGCCACTAAGCATGTCAAGACCACGCACAATCCCAAACCTTCCATTGTTTGACGGACTTTGAAGTTCTCTCAGTAAATGCGTAGATTTTTGTAGTTCCAGTTATATATAGAGCCATGATGTCGACGTTAACCACATCTGATTATCAGCTCGATGTCCAAATTACACACTCCACGGCATCAGGCAGATTATTAAAAAATAATGTTTGTTCTGTCTATTTGATTTTTCCGCGCGGACTGTATATTTTTCTCTTCTGTTGTAAAGTCACGTGAAAAAATTACATGTGGCGGATAACACAATGACGGACGAGCTCCGGGTAACATGTTATTATCAGAAATTGACGGTGTGCTAAACGAATACTTTAATTGCTAGAAAAAAGTCTTTACCGTCTTCAGGTGTATTATTTGAATATAAATGACTTCATTAGAATTCGTGGAGTAGGTATTGAAAAAACGTATGTACAACATTACATATCAGTATTTGTTGAATGTCATCGTGATGTATTAGACGAAAGGTTTATGAGGTAGGCACTCTGTGATAAAGATCTTTTATGATTTGGTGATTTTCATGTTATGTTCTTTAAAGTTGCCGTGGCTCAAAATTGCTGGAAATACTTAGATTACTAGAGTTAGAGTTAGTGTTAGAGTTCTGATTATAATTCAAAAAAGAAGAATAAGACAGGAATATTGGGCTTATTTAGTAATACCCAGAGGTCATTCAAGTATCATGTAATGCAATTTTTGAAGATTTTAATGCCTTCGTTTGTCGCAGACGCGGATGCAGTCGCTGCGCTCCGCACACAACGGCAGCATCGCGGAGACCTTCCGGTACATGGTGCAGCGCGAGGGGCTGCTCAGGTAACTAACATTACCTATATCTAGGGTTGCCATAAAATAAGGATTTGAAGTTCAAAAACCAGAACAATGAACTAAAGAAATATCGCCAGGATCTAGGTTTGTCATACCCAAATAAAAAATTGACAGTTAAGTTAATAAAATGCAGGGGCGTAACTAGCGTGTTAACTAATGAGGAGAGAATTTTTTAACTTGGCTATAGTTTTTTTTAAACGCAGGATCTAAAAAAGGTCGTGTGGCAACCCCTAGCCATATTTTACAAGTTATAACATAAGTGAATTACCATCAATTGACTCACAAAATACCGGAACAGTGAAGCCGACAAACTTGAAATTTGGGTTTTATTATGATGTAAGGATCAACTAAGAACAGGTTTTGCAAAAAAACAACTTTTTAATTGTGGGCGTTTGCAGTTTGTTGTACGAAATCGAGAGGTGGGGGGGGGGGCTGGGTGTTTGTAATAGAATACCAGTTGGTTTATTGTTCAAGCTTAGCTTAAGTCAGTAGAAAGGTAAACACTGGATTACTACTTTTATATTAAGTTTCTTTTTTTTTTTGGTAAACTGAGAAGTAGCTTGTGACATAACACTGTCTTAGATTTTCGCGATTGTTACACATTGAAATAAAACTATTTTAAACGGATTTAAATGGTCTACCCGTGACCACGAACTCTGTAAAGTGCTCGAAACGTCGGGATGGTAAAAATAATTAATATACGCGATTTAATTTCTTTTAAAATAGTTTTATTTAGAATTAGCAAACACGTCAATTTTCGGTTTTTCCTGCAAGATAAAAATACTAGTTTTTACAAGTAATATCAGGCGTTAACTTTTTCTCTAATGTACTGAATATTTTTTGCTTCTCCGTTACCAGGCGGTAATAAGAATATCACTACTTTATCTTTACTTGATTAGTAACCTATTAAAAGAATATTAGAATTAAATACCACCATCGAGCGTTGATACAAAAAATTAACGATCGATACAAAAAGTTGAGTAAGGTCAAGCGTGGCGTTCTCAAATAACATGGAATATTACATGACTGCGAACAATAATAGCGTAATTATGAGATAATCTGTAATACCTTTACTGTCTATACTTTATATTATCTATACTTCTATAATCTATACTATTATCAAAGACGACTGGACCTATTTCAAAAATTCTTTCACTATTAGAATCTTATATTAATAACAATAATATACTTTATTGTGCGCCAAGAAAAACAACATCAGTTGTATGTCTTTTGTATGAAAGATGTACCAGGCGGTCTTATAGCTAATAAGCAATTTCTACCAGACAACCTGGTATTTATTGTATTCAAATTCCTTATAATAAACCTGAATACCAAAAGCTATAGGTGTTTCATGTACTCTTAATGGGAATATGCGATTCGCGGAGTGACGAGTGGTTGATGTCAAGACAGAGTACATGGTGATATATCTTTATGATGAGAGTTGCAAAACTGAGATGCATAATAACTAGTTGTTGTATTGTTATTATTTTCTGAGCTACCTTTAAATGTTTAGTCCGCGCGAATTCGGAGCGCATTGTTCGTAGATTCGTAAATAAACGCGTAATTACGACCGTCGGTCACGAGACACCACGTGCTTCGCCTCATTGAAGCCGAAATTACTGTCTTACGATACATTCTTCGCGGATTTTCCTGTTAGCCTCAGATGAGCTACGTGAATACTGACATGAGCGATACAGGCGTTACGCGCAGACCTGTTAAAAGTCACGTTAGGGACTAGTTCAACTGCTTGTTATTATTGATTGATTTTTGACTGTTAGATTTTACTGTTAACCACAGAGGTGAAACGTGGATACTGACATGAACGAAATAGGCACTGCGGATGTTATAAATCCCGTTAGAAAAGTGCATAGGTCCAACTGATTGATATCGAAAGTCTTGATCGTCTTAATCTTCGCGGATTTTCCTGTTAGCCTCAGGTGGGCTATGTGAATACTGACATGTGTGAGCGCGGACCTATCGTAAGTCACGTTAGGGACGAGTCCAACTCCTTGTTATTGTCAACTTATCAGGTCCTAATAGTAGACTGCTGGTTTTGTATATGTCACCGTAAAATTGTAAACAACGTTAGATTATAATATGTCTTAGCGAGATTATAAACCGTCGAAAGATT
>DVXP01003463.1:0-11290 GCA_018235645.1 Junonia grisea
CCATTGTAATCTAACGGTTTTTACAATTTTACGGTCACATATACTAAACAGAAATGTCTGACATTTATGCCTCAATTTATGTCACAGTCTAAGAAGCTTTATCGTACCGGAAAGAACTATATCATATGAAGACAGTGCATATTATTATTATAATAATAATATTAAACTGTAGGCAAAAACGAATGTAGACATAACATTAGATTGTGGCTGTAAGTAAATGATCTATTGTACCTACAATTATAATATCCATAGCATGTTATATGTGATAGCATTGTTATTTATTTATTTTTTATTATATTTAATTTTTTTGCTACATATTTACAACATATATTATTAATTAAATTGCATTTTTAGTATAGGTACCTAAATAATTCACAGTGCTTATTAATTCCAACAAAAATTTAATTTTGTATTTTACATTTTATGCTTTAAGGTTTAACGATCTCAAAGGGTTCCTTTATTCGCTTTTAAAAGTCAACGCCTAGAACGATCGCCAGCGCGGACACCGTGAAATTTGCAAAAAACAACTAAATACCTTATCCCAATATCACAAAAAGTGCGAATTTCTCAAGCGAAACTATAATAACGAGCTTGTAATGAAAAAATAAATAAATAACCTAACGAGCGAAACAAGATAATATTAATAATACGAATAAAGTAACCATAATCATAGATTTCGCCTTTGCGTGAAGTAGATGAATAAAAATATAATTAATTTATACTTAAATGTATTGTTTCCATCTAGAACAATATAAAGTTTTTTAGAAATCGAAAGTAACTTTGTTTTACTTTGATTTTATGAAATTTCGTATAAAATGAGAAATAATTCGTTGTGGTAATACTTTACGCTGTGTAAAATTAATCGTAAATCATCATCAACAATAAAGATAATATCGTAAAGTCAATGCTAATTGTTTATTTTAATATACTTGAATGCAATGAAAATAAAATTCTTAACCTTGTTAGAACACATTTTCTGATAAAGATAATGTCATAAATAACATCAAGTAGCAATTAATTAAATTCGCACGTATGTAATTCATTAGCAAGTTCATTTAATATTGAAGTGGTCGTTATTATTTTTTAATTTTTTTTAAAGCACACTTTTCTTGAGTTGACATAAAAAATTGCAACAGATACTAACTTATTTTTAGCTAAACAAACGATATAATATCTGTCATTAAGCTGTAAAACAAAATTGTTTCTATATTATTTGGATTTTGAATGCAAATGTCATTTTTTGAAGAATGGATTGATGCGAAATAATAAAAATACAGATAAGTTAAATCTTGCCTGATCTTCTCACTTTCATATCTCACGTTTGTTTGCGCCTGTATGATAACAATTTCAATTACTCTTCATTTAATACCACCTAATTACCGCCACCTTCAGCTGTTATAAAAATTAATACCGTAACACATTTTTTTAGGTCAAGGAATTCGGAACAGAATGATTTATAACTTAAAATTCTCGAGTTTTAATCAAAATAGTATGTAATTCCAAAATATTTGGAATGTTTGTGATTATCTACGAAACGTTTAAGAATTATGTTTCAATTACAACGGAAATGTTGTTCTCAAATATTTTATAATAAATATTTTAATTAAGCAACTGGAATGAAGATGAATGTTAAAGGAATGAATATTATAATTAAAAACCTTTCAATTTCATTTGTTTTGCTATTTCCTTGTTAACGAACGCCTGTTGCAGACTCTTGCTAACGTTGATTTATACCACGGTTAATATCTACTTGAAATATACAGGAGCGAGTGAAAAAAGTCATGAATTTGATTTTTGGAAGAAATGGTACCAAAAAATACAAATTAATATTGCTTAAATTGGCTATTGTATAATAGAAGTCACAGTATGACGATTTAGGTATTATAAAAAACTCATGAACATGCTTTTTGGAAGAAATGGTACCAAAAAATACAAATTAATATTGCTTAAATCGGCTATCATCACCTCACGCGTTTGTATTGAAGCCAGTATTCCTCTACAAATTCAGCCTCCTTACATTTACGGGTCGTTTACTATAAGCATATGATAATGATTTCGCTAACCGAACTAATATAAGCCATTATTATTACATAATCTAAATGTCTGTCAATTAGCGCCTATTAGACGATACCCATAGGGAGGTTAATGATCTCGTGTAATGGGATGCGTACAAACAGCCTAAAGGCTCGTCTGGGGCATCGCACTGACGCGAAACCTCGCTTTGATCGTATGAAAGGATTTTATTATGTAGCCTTATATTTTTATGAACCTTTTAATCTAGTTTTTAGAAATGTAACTTGAATAGAAGCGTGATTTTTGGTGGACGATAGGGTGTATTGAATTTTTGAAAGCTATGATTTTGATTGAGCTATTATATGCCTTAATATTAGGTAGTTTATTTTTCGTGAAAGCCATAAACTGATTAAGATATAATGATAAAATACAAACGTTGATTTGGTAAAACAAATAATAGCAATGCTCCATATAGCATACACTTTTTCATATCATATAAGAACTACGTGAAATCGTTAGGTAAAGTGAAAAATCTTCGCACTTTATTCTGCTATCGTGTTTAATGAGCGTTCCGAGGAGGGCTGTGTTCGTGTGCCCTTATTTTGCTTTGTCGCTGATTTATTGTTTCAAGACATAATGTATATTCGATGTTCCAGGAGCCCTTTGTGAGGGTTAATTGAATTTACTTATTTGTCGTTGTATATTCACATAAAATACGAGTTCAGACATCTCGGTACTGGCTAAAAGAACGAAAAATTTAAGTAATAATTGAATACACATGGCTAAAACTCTCCTGCATTACTTTCAATTTTTTGTACTTTAAGTACAAAAAATTGAAAGTATTGTACTTAAAGTACAAAAAATTGAAATAATATCTGGGTAGGCATTATAGATTTCTATTTTTTTCAATAAGATATAAGAATTGCGTAATTCCGGATTCAAGATTTACAAAGTTGCTAAGCTAAGTCGAGGTATTACTGTAATGGTACATAATGTAATAATAGAAATAGATTGGCGTACTTTTCGCATTAAAAAATAAATTACGTTCAAGGATTGTAATCATGTTTTTCTCTGGATTAATTTTTATCCGTGGCTTTGCTCGAGTCATTATAAAGTTTTCGTACATACTTTTTACATTATTTTGACAGCTTTGTTTACGGGGCGCACGCTTAAATCATCAACAAATCATCATCATCATCTCATCAATCACATCTACAATTATTACTCAGCTAATTTACACAAATTCTCAACGAACTGTATACGTTCGATAGTTTTTAGGTGTGTCGTGTTTAGTCAGCCAGACGTAACAGGGCACTTTGTTAAAATACATATTAATAATGAATTTATTTATCCGTGTTAATGTTTTTCTTATCATACTAGACAAACTGGTTCTCTCATAATAGTCAATGTGAAGTCGACGTGAAATAGGAAATGCCAAGAACATTCTTCAAGTTATATTAATAAAGCGGCGTGCCAAATAGCTCTTATACTCTGTTCCAGATCAGCCATTGTGCTGTGTATGTACGTTGTACGTGTACGTTAACGGTCTGGTATCGGATAATCGTGTCAAGGCTGGATGAAGTTCACTTGAATTTATTTAAGAGTATTGCAGTGAACATGAGGCTGTGAAGTTTTTTTCGCTTTTATAGTTGAACATGAGTCTGCTTGTCGCTGTATAATGAAATACTTGAGAGAGCTTATGTAAAAAGGTCCTTCATTGAAAGAATATCGCCATATTTACACGTATAAGTTCTTTGTTCTCGAACAAATTGCAGCACACAAGTGAGCTATAGCCGTAAGCAGATAATGGTGTATTCATTGATTAAACATATACCTATTAGTGATGTACACAGTATTTTCAGTTTAGAAAACGGTATCTAAATAAATAGATCATGAAAAATCGCAATACAGCAGGACTTTGTTAACTCGGTCAAGGTCGTTTTGCCAATTAAGCTCGGATTGTTCGCAGTGGCGAAATTTTACCGCGGTGCATCTATTCGGTTTAAAACTACTGTAGTAGCATTGATTAAACCCAACTGCCTATCCCTTCCATTCCTCATTTCTAAGTGATCATAACATTAAGAATATTTTTATTATAATAATCAAGTGATTATTATAAAAAAGCGGTAGTGCTGATGAAATTGTAGGCTAACAGTTGATGACACTGTCGCGTATCTAAAATCTGATAGCTAAAATGCATTCGATAAATGTAATAGGTAGGTCGACATTCGACATGCATATCTTACTTAATACAAATTATTTTTAGTATAAAATGCTTCCAACATATTATGAATTTTAAATTAAAACCATAATATGATTAATTGGGCATAAAAATAAAATCAGTAAAAACTTATCGACATAGGCAACGGTTAATTTGACGCTTCCACGTAATTTTCTATACACATACTCATTTGAATAAGTGAAAACATTACGTAATTATGTTAATTTCGAACTAGCTTCCGTTTTTATGTATGTTGATGAGTATTTCAACGATATCGAGTTTGCTCCACGATGTATTCTTTTAACAGGCTTTGTTTTGAGGCTGGCTGGCTGGAGACCTGAATTTGACGTGAATCGAGGGGTGACAAATTGTGTCTGTGTTCATTCTGAACATTTTCATCAATACGGCGTTACAATTTATATTTTCAGTTTATATTAATTAAGAAAGCTATTGATTGTTATATTTGGCTATGTGAAGGCCAGTTTTGGGAAGACCAAAAAAATTAATTGGTCGATTAATATTTGATAAAGAATTTTAATACTTGTATTTAGTAGTACTTCATCTACTTTAAAGAGTGTAAACTATTTTTTTTTGTAAATTGTACAATTGACCCAGCTGATATTAAATGATCATTTTTCTCATAGACATTGGCATTGAGACATTAATTATAATAACAATTTGAGCCAGCCTTGGGAACCGTATAATGTCCATTGTGTCTGTAATAACACTCTCACTCCTCAAAAATACAACATATAGCAATAAACGCCTCACACTCAACGGACCTCATTACCTGGTGTTAGGGGTCCGACCGTCCGGCTGTGTGTACACAACATAAATATAGACAACCACAAACAATTATGTAGGACCCGTACAAATATTTTTACATCTGAGGTCTAAATGGTGAAATCTTTCCTTGCATCAGAGTTATAAGCCAAAACCGAAAAGTCAAAGTAAACACTACGATTGAGGATGAAGAACGTTACTCTCGTAATACATGAGGCTTCTATTTGGAAATATAAAAGCAAGTATTCGTACGTTGTAGTCTAGTCGTAATTGTTTCAGGTTAATGGTTACAATTGGGGTATGTTTAACCCTTTGAGCTTTGAGTTCGCAACTGTTAGTGCACTAGCCAGCAGCCATTGCCTGCCAACTATTCGTCAAAGCGATACATAGCAACGTTGTTTAACAGTGGAAATAGCAGGTAGTAACTACTTACATTAGCATTTGTACTGGAGTTGGAGAGTATTAGCTATCAGACACACATGTAGTGTCTGATAGCAGATTTTGGGAGTATTACCGAAAAAGTATGTATAAAAGAATGGGCTAGAATTAGTTAAAAGCATGTTGTTCAGGTGGTATTTATTTGAATGGATTCTCGCAATGAGATTTAAACTTCTCTGTTTTAATTACGTTTGCAGAAATAAACTTTACAGCTTTATAACGTTTGTAGAGTGTGATAAAACTCAGTGCTATAGTAACTCAGTACGGATAATGGTTAAGCATCATTTTATGTATCCGTTAATAGATATAGGTATACTTATAATTAATTTCAATAGTATGCAATAAGCTTTATGGGCCAATAAGGTAAAATTATAACATAATTAAAATGTTTTAATTGTTTCCTTGGAGGCTTGGAGATAGCTTATTAGAATGAAAAAAATGTTCAAGCGAAGCTTTTCAAGCAAGAAAGAAAACAAAAACTTTGCTGTTTAGGCAGTTGGCATTTTGACATTCCACAGTAAACATAAAACCAAATCGCTACCATTTATGAAAGTAATTCCGTCTTTGATTCGTTTCTGTTATTGAAAAAAAAAAAGAAATTCTTCCCGGAATCCGTGACGTGACGACGTGGATAACAGCTCTTAATGCGACAAACTCTACGTGATAATGCGCGTAACGGATATGTACTGTTATGCGCCTCATTTCCTCTGCTACACAAGTTCGTTACACTACGAAATTGTACCAGTAATACGATATCAGATTCACGATTTAATATTTAAAAAGCGAGCAAAAAGTAACCTTTTTGTGCACATATTTTTTCGTGTCAGTGAAACTTTAGCAATAAAAATCCTTGGAGACGTCAGAGGCATGACATTTCAAATAGTAATAAATATAACAAATGTAGACAAGAATTATTAAAGAATAAAGATTTGTAATCTTTTATGTCAATAGCTCATAAACTTTTTAAAATGTAAATACATTTTTTACTTAGTTATCTTTGGCATAAACACTTTAAATGTACTTTACTATGTTATATTTTCTTTTTAAATTTTGTTTTATAAGACAACTAAATTAAAATGACAATAAAGTGTCGTTAATAAGCAAAAAGAAAAGAATCTACTTTTAAAAATTAGACTAATATAATTATGTTAACGGATCTCATATACCTACACTGTAACGGCTTCACATGAGTCATTGCTAAGAAGTCGTAGTCAGCATTGATAGTACTTTCACAAAGATAAAGTGCAGGTGACTGACAAGACGTGGGCGGTCACTGAGTGATGGAACAGTCGTGTCCAGTGGTTCCTAAACTATGTTCCAGCATACCCAAGAGTTCAGTTGAAAATCACTAAGATTGGCCGAGACTTTGCCGTTTAATGCATCTAGTGAATAGGAATTAATCGAAAACAATCTTGAACTTAAAAGTTCCAATATTAATTGTGAGACAACGTTGTGCGTTTCAACGTTACGAGTACATTCCCTAATCTAACCTGATAAAAATATAAAATCTTACATAGGTTTCACACTTACGAACACTAAGAAGTTACTATAGAACATTATTCTTGTTAAAGGATTAAAAAATATCCAAAGTTTGAATACTTTATTGAAAAAACTTGATGTATGTTTATATGAATTATAAAGTGTTTCTTTTCTTGTTCTCAAGATCTTCGTAGCCTGAAGTTTAAGAGCTGCTGGTCTAGTCATCTCGACCATTGATGCAGGGCATTCACATTACGATACAATACATTGTAATGACTGCTGGTATTTCAATTGTCATTATCACTTGAAGGCTTACAATGTTATCTTTTACTCTTTTTCTTTATGGTACTTTGTAGAGCTTTGTTGAACGTATTGAGAAATTTGATAATACATTCTAAAGAAAATTGGTATGTCTAAGAAATAAATACCAGAGATATTTTTTTATTTTCAAATAACTAAAAAAGTACTCCTACACAAAATTAAATTACCCCCTTTCTCATAAATTAAAATTAAACTTCGATTCACTTACTATATTAACTTCTATTTTTCGTTGAACCAAATTCAGACAATCTAATATCAATAAACTTGAATATGTTACTACCGAAGCTTGTTCTAAATCCGCATTAAAATGTCTCTAATTTCCCTCCGTTTACTTTTCTACCGTTTGTTCTAATTCAAAATCTTGAAACATATTTTACTCTTTTGTATTTTAAAACAAGTGATTTACGATGAAAACTCACCCATTTTTACCCTCATCGCAGTGACTTTCACAACTCCGATGCAAGGAGAGATGTGAAGCGTTTCTTCAAATGTTCGTATTTGTTCGCATCCTTTTCTCTCGGAAATAGACGGACGAATTGCACGGTGCTATATTAAAGTGTTTGCTAAGGGAAACCTCCCGCGGAATGAGTGCCGAGTGCCTCCCAGGGGAGGGAAGGGAAGGGTGGTCGAGGGCACGCCCGCACCCCACCTCAGCTGCGGCAACACAATAAATTGGCTACTTTTTCCGCAGAGATAGTAGAATCGTGCTGTTGTATGTTAAACACTTGGAGAACATTACAGTGATTCTATAAGACCTACACGATATATTGAAGAGAAAATGCCACATATCATCATGTTACTCTTTGTTTTTATTTGCAAGTTCATTGTGCAGTAATTAAACATTGGAGTACTATAATTTCGTATACCTTGACATTGCACTTGAACTATGCGATTATAAATAATAACTATTACTAATTATTTTGTTACGCTCACGATAGCGATATTATTTATTGTTTTTACGTAGTATTAAGAGTTTAACACGGTTAAGAGAAGTTTCAGACATTAAAATGAAAATACAATTCACAAAGTATGGTAATGATTTTTATCTAGATGAATTGAACATGAATTTCATATAACCCCCTTATCTAACATACTAAGTCAAATTGTCGACTAGAAGTATCTACAACCCTTTCTTTGTTAGAAAACTTTCTTTATTTCGACTTTCACTCCGTTAAGACTTGCTCTAACTTTGGCAAAGTAAAATACCCTTTCCCTTTGGATATTTTATTTAAGAAACTTTAAAACATTTCCAACCACCCTTTATTGGTAACTTCTAGGTTTTTTCAACTTCAAGGTGCCTATGTTCAATCGTTTGTATTCGTTAATTAGTTTGAAACTAATTTCAACTTTGCCTATGTCGACGTAACACCACATTAATTACAATGTAGTATGATGAAATAAATTGCCAAGTTAATTTTATAACATAATGTTTCGATATAAGATTTAAGCTGACTAATCTTATGAGAAACATCTCTATAATGGCATTATATTACACAGCAAATGTCTTCAATATTCGATTGCGTTATAGAACACATAACTCAGGATTAGGGGGTAACATTTTTGACAGGCCGTTAATAAGAATATTGCACCCTTGTTAGTTTACACCCACCCCTCCTAATATTGCACAGGCGTGTAAATATGTTTTCGCCTTTTTCTACAAAATTATACAATACAGTTTAGGCCAGGGTAAGGATATTTAACCTTACTATGTGACCTTAGTTAAAGATCGATAAATTCGAATGGCTAGTTCGAAATAATATTTATTTGACTTAAATATTTCATCGTACATAACATTTTTTTAACGAAGTATGGACGACTAGACAACGATCAAAGGCAGATGTCTTGCCATTAGAAACTGCCGATGCTTTCGCTCGCGCCATTACTTCACAAATTGCTTGAGAAAATAGGAATTTTCTTGTCATTTTATTTTTTATCTTGTATTTCAAGACCTGAGACTTAAAGCGTGATTCGTCTATAAACAAAAGTAGAGCTGATGTGACATTGAGCTTAAGTCTTTTGAGTTTACCTAACCTTGAGCTGAATCTCAACTGGTTCATGAACTACATTTACAACACAAAAAACTAACGACATTACGCTGTGAAAAGGCTTTGTTGAAGTCGTTTATGAATAAAAATCAAATAGGCGAGCATTTCCGTTGGAAATTGAATAAAACGGTTCATAATGAAAGCCGCAACTTTTTTTATATCTCTTTTAGCATTAGCATCGATACGGAATAATCCTCTCTAGTTTGTAAAGATTGTAAGTACATTACATTGTTAGAGTAATCGGATTATTACACTCTATAGATGAGACAACATAATGTTAACTTTGAAGTGAAGTAGGTATACAAAATGAAAAATTTAATAAAAAAAATAATTTCTTCAACTATGTGCACGAATTAGGATAAGTATATACGTTTTAAATTTAATAATACCGTTACATAAAAAGTAATTAAAATGTAATTTGTAAATGTAAGGCATCTTTATTAACTAGATTAGTTAAACTAGTGACTATTTTCAATTTACATATCTCATCCACTTAATCTCTGTAATTCAAGAGCCTGATAAGCCGTGAGCTAGAAACAAGAATTCCAATCACTTCCAAAGGGCCGCGTACATTGCATTCTCTTACAAAGCGAAAATCTACCCTCAAACAGTCGTCTAAGCATGAAATCCGACATGAAACTAATTGACATGGGCCCTTACTCGTCATGCGAAGTCATTTGTCTGCCCCCGTGACTCATCGGAAACCCAAGGGCTTTGCCTAAATAATTTACTAACGCACCAGATGACCGTTACTAAATTGTCCACTTTTTAGATATTACGAGCAGTGAAACGCCTAAATCAATACTTACCTACATTGAGGACTCAAACTCTAAACCAGTTTGAAGAGAAACCTTAGCGGATGTTTGCTCCGATATGAGTACCTAATTCCTTTTTTTGCTTTACGCACTTTCGATTTAGCTTTTATTGAAATTGTCCAGAGTATCTATCATTATCATATATTAAATATTTATAATACATAGTAACTTGTCCAAAGATCTATCTAAACCTTGAAACAAAACACAAAAAATATTTCGGGTTAATGGCTTTTAGATGTAAAGAAATCAGACCAGTTAATACAATTGCTATTAAAAACAAATTCATGATACAAATTGGTATGAGAGCCAAGACATAAATCTTACTAAAGACCTACGATTTTAAAGGTAAAATAAGCCGTTAGGTCGTCTACATTTCTTTAACCATTGTTCAGATTAAAAAAGCTAATCGTTACATTCACCCTTATAATCCCATACCATCTTGACTTTAGTACAATATAAAGTATTCGATAATATTTTTGTTCACTTTCCAATTATAGTTATAATTCGTCGAAAGTTTAATTAACATAATAAGTAGATTACTTAATCAAATACAAAATTCCAACATGCTGTTAACGATACGGACAAAAGGAGTCGTAAAGATTATGGCAGCTTATCAGGAAACCTAACGCTTTGTAAAGAGATATACCAATAATCCCCAGCGATACCAAGGGGTTCCCGCCCTTTTTCAATGTATGTAGTCGTTAGTCAATCCTTACCACATTTTCCTCTTTATTCCCAAAGCCACAGGGTCACTATTGAGGTACAGTTCTTATTGGTGAGGGTGCATTTTCAAGTGTTGGGACAATAATCCTTTATAACTAGACCGTCTCGTGCATTGCTGAGTCTTGTGCAATTTTATTTACATCGCCTTGCATTTTGCTTATGCAGTATTTTTCGCTAAATATTTACATTGCTTGAACTTCTTTTGTAAATACAGCTTTAGAAATTAAACGCATATTCAATTGCTTTGTTTGACTCTGTGTGGTTTCTTGTTTACTATTATTAGGTATATAATCTGGAATATTTCAAAAGTTTTATGAATAACTCGCGCTTAGGGCAATGCTAAAACGTATAGACCTTAACTTAGTTTTGGAATAGCAAGTGTAAATTTGAAAAATTTATTAAACCCCCGACATCGTATTCAATACAATATGAGGACCTTAACCTTTTGGGAG
>DVXP01003464.1:0-11290 GCA_018235645.1 Junonia grisea
GCGAAAGCGATCCCGTAGCCTCTCCGTTTTCAGTGCTGTGGCGGCCATCGTAGGGGGTTTTAGTGAGTGCAATCTCATATAACTCGACATCCCCCTCAGGACTCGGGTATCTATGAAGATTTACCCAAAAAAAAGACCTGACTAAATAATTATATGCAATATACGTGGTTAAAACTGCTGGTAACTGTACTTTTTGTTTGTCGTTAGTATCAATAGGAAGGTTCAATAAACTAAATGGGAAAGATAAATTTTCGTCAAAAAGCCTTAAAAATATAAATGAAAAACCTCTTCCAAAATAAGTTATAACATTTTATAATTACAAAAAAGTAATATCGCTACTGTGCCAGAGAGGAGTCCGTTTTACGACTTTTTTAATTAACCGATGTTTTATTTATAATATTATTCATAGCTCGATGTTTTATGAATGGCGATTCTTTAACAGAAACATAAGATATAAAATTTAATGGATTTCATTGATATCGAAATTCGAAAGGAAATAAAAATATTCATTTTTGATAGATCTTTTAATGAACAGCATTGTTATTGCTGCATATATTGTTATTATAGTGATTTTTATGATTACATTCCGACTTGATAATGATTAAAATATGATATTTACAACATATTACGTCATCTAGTCGTTAATAAAATGTAGAATAATAAGAAAGTTATTACAAAACATTTTATATTCTTTAGAACTAGGTATTTCATGAGGTGTAGTGTGTAGAACAAGTTGTTCTCAATTCTCAAATGATGTTCGCAAGTTCAAACCCGGGCTAGCACTGTTAACTGCTTAATATGTCTTATGTTATTAATCTTCTTAGCAGAACGAAGCAGACATTAAGTTGCAGATACAGTAATAAAAGGACTTGATTTTTACTTAATAAATTCAATATTTTTCACGATACAAGCAACATCTTACGCTCCATACTTACTACGGAAATTAATTATTTCTATCTCTTAATCGTTTATTTTCACGATTAAATTTAGACCAAAGTATTCAATTTAAAATTGCCCAGTCATTTATCTTAAAAGCCAACAGTCCACTAGACATTTGGTACTTGGAACGAATCGCTGACAACCCTCGGCGTGACGGATCCGAGTTAAAATCGTCGGAAACATTTACGAAATTGTTATTTTCAATGAATTTCTGAAGGTCTTTCTATTGACAATGGATGGCGAAACTCATAGTGCACTTTAAATTAATGTATTATTATGTGAATTATAAATAATACTACTTATAGTTAGAATTGCATAACTCAGCACGTGTGTTACGTTTTTACGTCAAAACTAAAGAACTAATTTTGATCAGTTTTGGTATAGATTATCGGTTATATTCTACCAACTCGCGGCTGAGCAACGTGATGGATTAAGTTATAAACTTTGTGCTTAGTAGAAGTGGAGGCTTTTATCTAGCAGTGAGATATTTAAAGGTCGTTACTTTAGTTTTTTTTTACAGATGAAAGATTGTACTTTTAATATGACATAGGCTAAATTTGGTAGCGTAAATAAACTAATCGACACCAAGTCCTAAAACCCTTTAAAATAGTATACTTCAAAGTTAAAAACAAAACATTCTCTACGTCTCATCTCACCGACCGTGGCCACTTCCAAGCCTTCCTGTTTGCCACAAAAACAATTAATTAGTAAGTATTTCCGGTGAATTCAAGTAAACTGCTTGACAATGGTGATTACTGGGATGTACCGGTGACGGGAAGGAGCGAGGTGGTCACGGCGGATACCCTGTAATGTATGCCACTTATGTATGATATATGATGTTTGGAATACATACAAGGGCACCTAATTCTGAGAACAAAACGGCTAAATAAAATTATTCAAGCTTATTTTATTAAAGGTTTAATTAATTTATTATAATTAACTTTTTAAAATGAAAATAAATATGAATCAATTAAAGAAGCCGTCATTTCCAATACTGCAGAATTAGGTACCATCTTCATCAGCGAAGTATCGCGCCTTTGGATGCCTATACCTTAAATATAAATTGTAAGTTCTACATGTTTACAGCCTTGACGAAGCTGTTGTCAATAATTTTTATAAGCTAAATTCGATTAGACATCGTGAAATTAGAGTCGTAAATATTTAGTTTCATCAATCATCCTCAACTTGACGTTAGCGTATTAAATTCTTGGTGAAAGGACGCCATGTTAATTTGCAATAATTTCATAATGTATTTCATAATAAAGTATCACAATAAAGATTAATAAATGATAAAGTGTAGACTTTATCTCTCAGTACGTTAGATAATTTTGGCAAGTAGAGAAAATCCGCGTTCCAAAATAAGTAGGTATATTCCTTTTTTTTTCGCAAAAAAGTATAATTTTATACACAGCTTCAATTCCATATAGGTGCCATATCCATATTATGTTTGTTGTGAAAAATCGATATCTAAACTAAAACCGGTCCACCATCCATTGTTATATCAATAATTTCGATTTCTTAACTCTCGAACATTTTTATTAATTGTCATTCCCGAAGTATAAATTTTAACATTGTCTATCAATTATAATATCGGTAAATATCGAATGATAATACTATTCACTACTAAATACTGATTCATAATGATATTTACGTGATTTGAAGTAGTTTTGTTAAATAAAAAATATGTAATTTCAATTGTACATTATGTAATTCTGACTCACTTGATTTTATTGTATGTGTCCTTAGTGTGCAATAAAGTATACTTTTTTTCTTTCTTCTTTCTTATGTATATGTTAGCCAATTACCTACACAAAACGTCTTTTAGGTGCCTACGTCATCAGGTGAAAAACTTTTTATAACCACAAGAAGTCACGATTTCTGATAATTCTTGTACACTAACCTTTGCTGGTTCAATAATCCTTTGACCTTTGTAAGAAACTTAATTAATCAACATAAAAAACGTGAAACGTTTCTCATCGAGTATTTCTTAAACTATTTCTTAAAAACCTAGGTACAATCTAGACTTTTAACAATTTATTGCATTCAAATAACAATAAGATATTATTTGAAATTATATTCATTATATATCTATTTATAAACTACTAGCGGCTCTGTACGAACGTCGCTACGTATAAAGTGAAATAATGTCAACACTAAAAATAAGTTTACGTTTGATAGCAAAACAGAGAGAGAGAGAGAGAGAGAGAGAGAGAGAGTCACAAAAAAAGTGATCCGCCATTTATTTAATTCGTTTGTTACAAAAAATGTGATAAACGTTAAAACCTCACGATGATATATTTAATGAAAATATTTTGATCTTTCACCACTTTTACAATTAGCAACACGTACTCGTACATTTCAGGACATAGGCAATTTACATCACACTACAGTCACGTAATAAAATACACACAGTTTTTTAATTTGTTTCTACGTATATTGAAGTAATTCTATTAATTAATTCGTAGGCGTGATCGACCTTGTCAAGGTTTTCAGGTGTAATGGTGTTCTATAATTTCCATGGAATAGTTTGTTGTGTCGCTGACGTCAAGACGACCGATGGTTTATTATTAAATGTTACGTAATTCCCTACCCCTAATATCATTATTATAATAGCTAAAATGTTGTTTTTTTAAACCAGCTAATCTAGAAAATAATATAGAAAAATTACATTACAGAGAATGGCAAGACTCTTGAACAATCTCCTGCGCGTTTACTCCACCCCACGTGACATTGTCGAAATTAATTGTAAACATGTGGCACAACTAAAAGGCATTCATTCAAAAATATAATTGAATTGCAAAGTCTTAAAATAACTGAACTGAATTAAATAAATTAAGCCCGTATTTAGAAAGAATACGTCTACGTAGAAACATGTTAATTCGATATGTCATTAGCTCCAGTATTATATTTCGGAACGCCTTTAACAAACTTAAGCGGACATTTGCATGTGGATTAAAGCATTAAAGCAACGTTTCCAAAAACGTGTTTATTTACTAAAACGCTTACACTTAATCCGGCTGAATGTAAAGCGGATTAGAGCTACGAAAAGTATCTTCGAGTAAGGTTTCGGGGGTGACATGGAACGTGCGGAACGTGTTTGAGGAATTAAATAATCGATAGGCTTTCTTGCAAGGACATGTGACACTAAGATGTCTGTCTCATTATTATTATTTATATCTTTGTTTTACTAGTTGTTGCTCTTGGCTTCAATCAGATGTCACATATTCCTTTAATAAAGAAAAAAACACACAAATAATTATTTAATCCAGGATTTTAATTTGGCATCTACAAAATATAACAGTTAGCGCCGCAGTTACGACACGACAGCGAAACGAAACATTTTTTTAAATTTTAAATTTTTAAATGAATATACCTACGTAAGTGTAGATAACTAAACGAAAAAGTTTTATCTTTTTCTCTTTTTGAATGTGATTAATGTTTCTAAGAAATGGCTCGACGGATCTCGATCACATTTTTATTTTAAATAAGGTTTTGATTAGCTTTTCCGATACCCCAACATTTAACAAGAAGCTCTAATGACAAGCTCATCTTATTAAATTTAAACATCAAATCAAAAATTCGCGACCCAGCGGGATTTGAACCCGCACCTTCTGCCTTGCCGGGGCAGGTGTTCTTGCCAGTTGAGCTATGGGTTGCTTCGCACGCTGCGGTGTCGAAATTCATGATCTGATGATGAGAGACGGTCTAAACGACCAAGAAGCTCATCGCTCATCGCTCGTGATCTTTTACCCAAGTATAATTATTATCATTTGTCTTCTTACTCATATGATATCTAATAATACATATTTAAATAAGATAAAAGTTATAACGATACACAAACAATAAAGCTGATATCGTTGACAATGCCCAGCAAGCCTTGACTCAGTTCGCGAGTACCCAATGTTGCACCAAATAAACGATTTACACAATGAGGTAAGGTCATGACTGCTAACTGTTAACGTTTACTCGCTTTTTATTAAATCGGTCTTATGATTCTTGAGTGCTTGTAATTAAATACCTAAATAAGGAGGTGGTTTTAAAGCCGACTCATTTTAAGTAGGTATGGAACATACGCCTATATATTTTTGCAATTTGTAAATCCATTATGTATGTATGTATTTTACTTATAAAAAAATTAAATATAGTTGTGGTAGGTGGTTGGTGTGATTATCCTGTGATACCTTTATTAATGAAGTTGATGTTTTTCTTAATGAATTTAATTTATAATTATATTTCATTAATTAACTTTTCCTGGTTTTTATTTATTTATTTAGTATTATCTAATTGAAACTTTTAAAAATATTTAATTTTAATGAAATACATGGAAATAAACATCGTGTTGTTTTAATATATTTTTGTTTTTATTATCGTGTATTCAATATCAATTAATTTTTACAATTTCGACGTAAGTATAACCTTTTAGTTTTTTAATCGTGGTCACAAGGATATACCACGCTATTTAAATTCATAGCATTATTTCAATGTTGAATTCAAGTTCACTAACTTTTTATTTTTATATGTAAAAATTTTAATTTTTTTATCACAGAAATGTCGAATAAAAAACAAATCTGTATTACTTATGGATCAATTAAGAATTAACTTAAAAGTTATATTCAGGTCTCAAAAGGCATAAAATTATTAAAAAACTTGAAAGTCGAAATTTCAATTAAAATAACTAGTTCCTTTCCCTTTGTGCGAGGTAAAAAAAACTTTCAAGTAATATTTATATAGGTAGGTACAACATTGCACAGTTTCAGAGCACCGTTACTTATTAATTGAATAACAGTTCAAGTGATCTGAGATGTCCATCCTGTCACACATTGTTGCTAACTCTTCCATACTATGTTTTTTTTACACCAAAAAGTCCAATATTCTTAATATTTTTTTACTCAAATATGTGTTCATGCAGTTCATTCCAGTTATTCTTATGACGAAGCTAAAGTATTTAATCAATTTTGATGTAAGTTCTATGGGATAAATCTAAAAGTATATCCTTTCAAATAAATAAAATTAAAAAAAAGCTAAAACAAAAAAGGAAATTATCAAAATCGGTTCACAACTGTTAGCGAAGATACAGATGGACGTACAAAAAGAAAACATTGTCGAATTGAGAAAAACCTATCTACTTTTTTTTTGCAACTGGCAAAAAACAAATTAAAAAATAATCTAACTGTTTATTATGTCACTATAATAGTTATCTAAGATTTAAAAAAAGCTTACCTGTTTAACAGAAGTATCCCTGGAGCCGATCTTGGCGGTGAGCTCCTTGATGTCATTCTGCAGCTCGAGCAGCCTGGCCTCATATTCTCCCTGCTCTGTGTCCAGTCGCCGTCTGAGGAGATGCTTCTCCTGCTCCAACTCCTGGCAAGAGAAAGAGATGGATTGATTAATATGGAGATGATAAATTTAAAGTAAATGTATATCAGTCTAGTTTAGACCTCAAGTTTTGTCCAAATATCAATATAGTGGTTGTAATTGTCGTACTAAACATTTAGAGATTTGAAAATCAAGAACATTGTTTTTGCAGTATAATCTATTAGTAACGAATTCCTCGATATTCAACCATTTAAGAGTTAGATAGTCGTAAATAAGATTGTATATAAACCACGCGTAAGCAGAAAACAAGTTGACTAAGGGGTGATCTTACTCTCTCAAATTAATTAACTGCTAGAAGACAGCAATAAAAATAGATAGAAGTAGAATAAATCCATGTGTAGCTAATGAAATACCGAATAATAAAGAAATATTACCAATATGAATAAAATTCCAGTAGTTACAAGCATAAAACTGCCAAACTACGAGCAATTAATAAGAAATAGTTCTGAAACTTATAGATGATAATAATAACAATATACAAGACGCAATTAAGGTACCCTTGTCTTGGTACAGAATATTGATATTTCATTACAAGCTGTGCAAATTTTACGGAGACAATACAAACTGTGGATTGTTGATATATTGGAAGACAATCGGGTCGGACGTCAGTATAACACTCTGGTGATAATACTTCAAATAATAATAATCTTTATCATTATAATATTAGTAACTATTATCAACAACTAAGTTACAAAGAATGGATTGCAGATGTGCAAATAATTAACGCAAATATAAATGAAGACGAATTTGCAAACAATGAAATTTTAAATTTCAGAATAGCCATAAAAATATATTTTCTTATAATAATTAAAAGAAAATTAGGATGACTTATTGGAGATACTTAAATCTCAACTGGTTTATCTATTCAGATTTCTAATACTGAAGTATTTAAAATTCATTACACGTTCAGTGAAGGAAAACGTCGCCAGGAAACCTGCATTTGTCATAAGAAATTCTTTGATAAATATGTATAGTATGTCTGCAGCGTGGTGGATTAAATTTCGTATCATTTTATTATCACGATCACTTGTGAAATGCATGAAAGATTTCTAAATTAAGAACGAACAATGTTATCAAATGATTTTGCAATAGTAAAATAAACGTTGATAATATTTCATTATTTTCATCATCTTAAAATCTTATATTATCATTATTTTCCATTGAGAAATGCAAGACGATAAGGGATTTGACATGGCAGATTTTATGAACAAAATAAAGATTTGCATATGAATAATAAAAGTGGCAAAAGAATCTAAGAATAATAAGAGATGAATTCCAAGAAGTGGTAGTAATGACTTGGTTTTAATTACCAATTGACCAGATATAGCATAATTATGTCTTTCCTTAGTATCAATTACATACTCGTATATGGTATTAACTTCGAAGAATATTTTCTGTTATTTAGCTGGCTCGTATCCAGTGCAAAATCCGTATTTAACTATACAAAAAAAAAACAAATCTGTTAGCATTTATGAAATCAAAAGCATTACATTAAATAGCATAATAACAACATTAACAACCTCTCGTCAGTCTAACGAAAGCAAAAAACAAAACTTCACTTTTAAGTAAAAAATTGAATTTCCTGTTGGCGAATTGCGATCAACAATTCCATTGTTCAGCTCTTATCTGCTGAGATCCGCTGATAAAGAAAGTTTGTGACATGACATTAGAAATCACGATGGAAACAGGGGCAGGATTGTATGAACATTCTTCCATTATAACCTTTATTTGTATATCCATAGAGACACGTGGTTCGATGCCCCAGATGGGATCTCATGTAGACCATGGCATGTGAACACTTGAACCATAAAGTCATCTCTGATAAGTGGGCCGTTTTCACAATTCTTCTAATTTAACAATGGTACCGTCTGCTTCCGATGCAAAGCGTAATTCTTTTGTTTTAGTCATTTTGTCACATGGATACTACAAAATGCCAATTTCGAATTTGGTAATCAAATTTTAGATCATATTTTCCCGGTCCCAATTGTGAAAGGCTTCTAGATACATATAGTTATCTGACTAATTTAGTTGTGTCGAAATGTTCTTTGTTAATTCGTAATGAATTTAAAGCACTCGGCAATGAGTTGCTGATTGAATTATGATTACAGTTACTTCTGAATAGACGTCCTCAACAGATTAGACAAATGATCGACTAATAATTGAGACGACTTCCTTAATTTTGGGTTCGAGGCCGATTAATTGATACCATTTAAGTTCAGCCGATCATGGTTAAATGAGAAATACTGCAACATCGCAAGAATCTTGAGCTAAGCAGAACTATGATAATTCTATAGACAAGATGTTAAAATGTACCTTGAAATTCAAATCACTAGAATATTAGCAACGACCTAAATACCATGGACTAAGGTAAATAACTCTTAACTACACATTAATTAACAAACATGATTATAGAAGTAATTCAATGCCTATACATTATTAACTGTCGACATAAGCTTTTAATCGTCTATGAGTCATGAGAAAATATCAAGTCTTAATACAAATCTTAAGACACATCCGTTATTTCGCAGTGTTGTCAAAGTTTTGAACTAATGACAACCAGACTTGCCTATACTTGTCAACCTAGGTTGGAAAGATTTCCTTCCGAGCAGTTTTAACGCATTGCCGATTTGGTTCTAAATTTACTAATAGGTTTAGCTTATTTACCAAAGAATTTCTATTAAGGACTTAAGGAATTTGATCGAAACTTGGAGGGTAGTTACGCAAAATTATCGCTTTCTCATTTCAGTACATTTTTTCCAGTCAATAACCATTTTTTTTTTACCCTTTTAGTTCTTTACCGCACAGGAATTTATTTATAGATGCTATCCTTATCCAACATGCAATCGTCAAGCGTTCATATCTTTAACAGTGATAAGTTTTGACAAAATTAGACCTCACGTCTTTTATATATAACCTTTAAAGTCTTTAATACGATCACTAAAGCGATATGAACCATTATTAATAGTGAGATACAAATCACGTTTATTTCGAAATGAATAAATTAGAATTGTAAAGATTTTATATTAAAGTCATGCGATTCAACAAAAACACTCAGTTGCTACAATTTCCGTTAAAATATATGAGTTTTATCATAATATATGTATTTGTAATACGCAAATTAATGTTCGTTTGTAGGCGATGAAAGGAAACTTTAAGGACGAAGGCTGTGTCTTAATGGGACAATCACTTTGTGTGTATGTGTGTGTTCTTATAAATCGCCCCTTCTCCGATTTAATGCATCTTATTATATTCGTAAATGATAAATTCATTTTTGCAACGATTTTCGCAAATTACATTTTAATATTTATATTTCAAATTATTTGGCACGGATGATTATAACCGAATTCTTAAACGACTGGACCGATTTAGATGAAATTTTGTGTGTATTTGAGGGAGTCTTTGAGGACCCACATAGTTTGAAAAGGCTCGGTAGATGGTGTTGGTAATGGACTATCGGTTTATCGGCCCGCTAATACTACATAAAATATTTATAATATATTCACATTTAAAACGCAATAATAAACCTGCTTGTCTGTCATTATAGTACTATCTGGTATTATCATACGTAAAAACTAGGGTAGTTTTAAATTTAACTCTTAAAAAATTTGATACATTGACCTAAAATCACAATCACAATTACGTACTCTTATTCTTCTACGTATTGCACAACATGATGCTTAACATACGTTAGAATTTAATCTGAAATAAATTGTAATCGTCGTATTATCGTTCATTACTATCTAATAATATAGATCGAAATGACTCACAGAGCCTCATGATGAACGAATCAGTCGATTAGGATGCGCAGGCGCATCGCGCGGCGTGTGTCTCCAGGCAGACTATGATTGCCTAATACCGACAGGGTCGGACAACGCATTCCATTTTATCATATACAAGCAGACCGCCTCAACTTAGGAAGGGTATTTCTAACTTTTTTGAAAATTTTGATTTTTTGAAAATTTTTGATTTGACACAACATAAAATTAATTTATTTTGAAAGTATTTCATGCAAAGATAATATTTTTTATATAAAAATATTCATGTTTTGATGATATAGGTATAATTAATAAAATTGATAGATTGTATTGATATCCTTTTTATACATGTAATAATTAATTTATTAATAGCTTACTGTCTACTTTGGAATCATATGTAGATAAGGTAATAACATTAATTATGATAACGCAAAGTGAAATATAAGGTACATAATTAGGTAATTTTGGAACGCATATCAACACATACCTAATTAACATTTTTTTTTAATACTCGTAAAATGTGTATGAAGATTGATAGACATAGCTCACACAATCTGCAAGCTGAAGTGGCAGTGGGCCACGTTTGTCGTTTGGCCACGTTGAAATATAAGGTACATAATGAGGTAATTTTGTAACGCATATCAACTGTATCGGGTTAAAGAATTGTTAAGAAACGCATAACACACATACCTAATTAACATTTTTTTTTAATACTCGTAAAATGTGTATGAAGATTGATAGACATAGCTTACACAATCTGCAAGCTAAAGTGGCAGTGGGCCACGTTTGTCGCAGTATCAACGTTGGAGCAGACCAGTCCTGCAGTGGAGACCGCGTCTCTGAAAAGGTAGTGAAAAACTGCAGCCGCTGGACAGACGACATAAGCAAGGAGCGGGCTGAATGAGGGTTGTGTAGGACCGGGATATTTGGCGAGAACTTAGTACTAGTGGACTGCGATTGGCTGACGAAGAAGCATGAAGAAAACTAAGCAAAATTTTTTTTCGTAAAACGATTTCTTCAAGTTCACATGGATTGGTCGTTTCCAGAGTTGGTAACCCTGCTTACCACTGTTTTATAAGAACATATTTTGACAGCAAAAAACAAAATAAAAAACCAATTGTTCAGTATGTAATCAACTTCATTACGTTTTAAAAAATGTTAATAAATTGTATTTTATTTTTTTATCTATTGTATTTAGTCCGGTCCGTCTGTCTAACGCG
>DVXP01003465.1:0-11288 GCA_018235645.1 Junonia grisea
TTATTTAATCTAGGTTTTAAACTTTTACCTCTGTACAATTTCATTTCAATCGATTCAGTAACTACGGCGTGAAAAGGTAACAAACAAACAACGCTATAAATAAACAAACTCACTTTCCCATTTATAATATAAGTAAGGATTCCGTTAAAATCTGACTTTTTATAATATTCTTGTTAATTTTTGTTGCATGCTTATTATATTAACGTTTCTATCGTTCCATGCAAGATATACATTATTTTCTTAATCAGGGTAAAGTGTAACGTTCGTAAATTTTAATTGTAGCGTTGTATTGTACTGTACTGAAATTTAATTAACGACTTGTTAATTTTGGTATAAACATTTTACTGGGATCGTAATTCATAATTTAATATTATTCAAAGGTTAAGTTTTATTAGGGCTCACGAAGCTCATTACTTAATTAAATTTCATTATCGGAATTAATATCGATGTTAGCACTGTACGTTGTACAATAGATGTTAGTACTAAATTCATAAATTGTTAATAGTTGGAAATATACCTAAATATTCGACATGTCAGAATTTTTATTGTCTTTAGGCTCTTTTGTAGTAGGTTCTAATACCAAGTGCTTCTTAAATAGATTTTTCGGGCAATATTTAAAATTGGGCCATACTCTTCGACATCTATCGAAATCCAAAGTCAGATATAGTACAAGTGCACTTCACACTATTTTGACAAAATATAACCAATTATGAAAACAATTAAAAATGATACGATTATTATTTAGGAATTTAACACAAATTAACAAAATACTTATTCATATTATTATATCGTGACGATGTTTTTCACGGTCGGTCTTTTTCTCTTCTTTAAATAAACTTGTTTAATAAAAGAAAAAAAAAAATCATTTATACCAAAAAACATACCTACATATAATTTTTTAGCAATTAATTAAATTACCTACCGTCTTGTGTACCTAATTGATTATGTTTGATATCTTATCTCTTTATTATCTCTTTTGTCGCTATTGTTTTATCACTGTCCTCCATATTGAATATTACGAATAAACAACGAATTCCATTTCTTACAATACACACCAATAAACTACGCCAGCAATAAATTTGTTAAAAGCTAACAAACATTCTCTATCCTCTTCACTCGTATAATAATATCGATGAGTCCAGAATGAAACAGAAATTAATTTGATAAAATATTTAATTTGTCAAATAATATTTATTTTTACCGTCCACTAAGAAACAATCATTTTAATGCTACTAGGTATCTAATTGGACAAAGTAAATACAAGTTTTTACAACAATTGGTCCATAAACTCTTTACAATCACTATTTAGCCAATAGCGAAGGGTCTTTAAAAAAAAATTTGAATTTCGAATCCTCAAATAAAATTAGTAAAGGCCCATGCACACCGAATACAATGCAACGCGACGCGACACGATTTATGGCAGATTATAAGAAGTTTCATACAAATGCAGGCCGCTGCGATTAACGCGCTGTCTCGCATCACTGTCGGTGGACGTTTGTCCTATTTATTGAATTACTGGTATTTAGCGTAAACAAATATTACTAGGCGGTACTCTTCACTCCTATGATTGTTTTGTTACTGTTAGAATGAGATAGATATAATTTGGAAAGCAAAAATTCCAATTGATTTTAACTTATTTAAAGCAATATGCTGCGCTCTTTACTCAAATAGTAAATATTAGTGATATATTTTATTGTTAGAACGAGACAAACATAATTTTAGGGATTATAATTTTGCAGATTTTAAATATGTTGCATTTTGCAAACTGGGCACAAGACAGGGACTTTTACTATCTACATTTAAATTTAAAGGGATAAAATTCAGTCAAGGACAACTTTTGTATTGAGTAAAAAATTTAATCGTGTTTTTTATAGTTAATTGTGATAATTAATTCTAATTTGCAAATTATTTTTTTTAATTCAAGAAATACCAATGTTTTAAGACTGCGGGTTCGAGCTGATGGTTCATAATAATGAAATATTCGTACCAGTACATTATGACAGTGATATAATTGTCATATTAAGAGCCAAGAACAGTTCAGGCGAAAGTGCTTTGATCATTCCAAGTTATGTGTCAGTAAATAATGCATTTCTAGATCTGACAATGTCGGTGTAACGAGAACAGGTGATTAGGGTTTAAAGCGAAATGTTTCATCGAATACCCTTGTTAATTGAATGTGACGTTTTCTTTGAAATTCGTAACAGGTTGCTCCCGTGGTATTGTAGATGATTGTTACCTCCTTGTTCTTAAGGAAATCGGGATATAAATTGGTTTTAGTTTGGTGCGTGACACGCATATTCGTTTTCTTACGTTACGTTTCGTTTGTATAACCCAGTGATAGATTAAGCTTCGATTTTAAAAATGTTCTGAATGTGTCTAATTGAAATTTTCTTTGTCATTGAAATTAAATTTAAATTAAGATTTGAAGAACACACGCATGAATTATGACAATATTTACCGATGTATTTTGATCAATTGGATTGGAAAAATCGCTACCTAGTAAGAACACCGCTATACATTTTACTTTAATGTTATGATTTACTTTATGTAATGTTATCGGTGTATGAGTAAGTATTATTTTGTTATTGTTAAGACAAAAGTCTCACATATTTTTACAAGACCTTAAACAAAGTAATGTAAGGCAATTCTACATACTCAGCTATTATTTACCTCAATATTACAATTAACATGACAAAGTCAGACGTCCCAACGTTTAATTACAGTGAGACTTGAGAGTAAACCAACAGTGAGGAATCAATTTTTCTCCTACGACACTGTAATTGCAATGCCGAGACGCAAATTGCGTATTGCACCTGCGAGCTATTTACATTACACGAACAATGAGAATAAAAAATTGTGCCAAGTGTGAGTTCATTCGAGTACTTTACGGTTGCGTTTGCGTTTTGCGAATAAATTAATATAAGAATCCACCAATCAGACGCGCTTTTTTTCTTTAGCTATCGATTGTCATTGGTCGTTTACGTCGAACTGTCAAATGCTTACTCACTTATTATGGTTCTACTTCTTGACAAGAGATGCCGCTGTTTCAATTCCATATAAATTTGCGTTTACTTTGTTTCAATCGAGACGTGAGAAAAACTCACACTTGACACACTGTATGCCAAAAGCGAGTTTTGCGAGTAAATTAATAAAAGAATCCACCAATCAGACGCGCGTTTGTTCTCTAGCACATCGATTGTCATTGGTCGTTTACGTGGAACAGCCAAATGCTCACTCACATTTTATGTTTTCCCTTCTTGAAAAGAGATGTCGCTTTTTCAATTCCATATAAAATATATTTTAGCAGAAAAAGTTGCTGTATTTTTATGCTGTCACTTATCATGCTGACAAGGAACTGATATTAATAAGAAGAAATATTATATTAAACAATTACAGTATTACGGTGCAAACACGTGGATCTTAACCAAAGGTCGCGGGTTCAAAACCTGGTTAGCACCGCTGAAGTTTCAAGTACTAAATTTGTGTTTAAATTCATCTCGAGCTCGGCGGTAAAGGAAAACATCGTAAGGAAACCTGCATGCAGGTTGCATGTGCCGGAAGAAATTCTGACACGTGTATATCCACCAATATCCACCACGTGTAAATCACGCTGCTCCACCGTAGTGGAGCAGCGTGATGGATTAAGCTCTATACCTTCTCCTTAATAGGAGAAGAGGCCTATGCCCAGCAGTGGGATATGTACAGGCTGTGTTACGTTTTTTACGTTTACCAAAAACTATTCTTCTTCATTTTCAATTCTGAATGACTGCCTAGCCACTGGTCGTAACAATAATAATCTGTCAATAATAATTTGTCACTTTTGGTCCCATTTGACTGAACTCCCTTGTGTTTACTTTATTTTAAGGAAAACACACATTTGACAAGTATTAGATTGCTTACGATCCGTTTGGATTAACAAAGGTCACTCAAGTCATGCACAGATCCGATTTATCTTAGTCCCGGATATAAATGTTCCATTAGGCGCGACATTACTTTGAATTAAGCCGGATCGATGTTAAGTGATGGTGTATCAGAGAACAATACATTAGAAGTAGTATACGTTATCATTTTCATAGCATTTTCCTTATTATAGCCTGAGTCTTATTATTCTAGCTAACGTTTTGACGTTAGTAATTTTATAGGGATGATCGCCATTTGACCTACGTTTTGTTATTTTTATTCTCAAACAAGTATCAGTAGTACATATTTATATGATTAAAGTTATTAATATTATAGGGTATCAATTTCTTCAGTGAAAGTGGATTCGAGGGAACTAGACTTACTCGAGTGAAAAATTTTGAGTTAAATGTAAAACAGTTAAAAGGGGTGACTACCTCTTTCTTACTTTCTTAAATCGTCAGATTTCAGATAGGGAAAACCTTTATTTAAGCTCAGTAGTTATATGACCGAGAGGACTCCACTAACTCGAGTGACCTTGATTCTTGATTCTCTATTACTATAAGTTAGCTACGAGTGCTACGGTGCTACGGCACAGAGCTACGAAAATCGTAGCCTGTTGCTACAGTTACTATTAAATCGAACATTGCGTTAAAAAACCTTACAGTGCACATATTGCATATTAATGACTGTTGTTTTTATTGAAGGACACACGTTGTGGATAATGCCATTTAGTGTACTATAAATATTAATGTATTTTCACACAATTTCATGATGCCTACAATGTAAAACAATGAGATTTTTATTATTTATCTTAATATAAACAAATAAATCTTATATACATATGTTATTCATGACTCCCTTCATTTTCGACTTCTAAAAATAAGGATTTCAATGAAACTATATCTCTTGTATTTCCGTTCATATCTTGTATATAGATTTAAAAATTACAAAACAAAAACAGTCAATCAAATTACAGTAGTGTAGTTGCAGTCGTATTTTAAGTCAGTAGTATTTTACTGTGATGTCACAATACCTAACAGTCGAAACAAATCCTACAGTGCAGATATGTCGTTATAATCTATACAAACATAAAAGACATCAACTCTCTCTCTGATTTATCATGCAAACATACGACTATGTACCTACATATAATATTGTCAGACAACGCCCACATACAAACAAAAAGGCACTGAAAATTCCAAATGAAATACGTGGATTGTTATCACTTATCGCGACTCACAAATCATTTCTACATTATTAAATCAGGAGATACAGGTATCTTCCCTCATAATATTGTTACAAAAGAATATCCACCTTATGCTACTGACATAAGACCTATATTTGGTTGAAGATATTTTGTAATATGAGTTTATTAGGAAGGCTTATACGTGCGGGTACTTATATGTGGTAAATAAATTAAGTCATAATGCCGCGACGAGATAAAATGGTATACGGTTATGTTAAACGATTGGTCGTGGGTGGATTTATTTTAAGTCATAATAATATATTAAAAATGTACCGTTGTATTAAGAAGTCACTGTAATGATGTTCAGTTTTGGGTAATGTTACAATGTATTTGTATATACCTACTCATAAAGTTTACTTTATGTTTTATACAGTCAAAATAGCAGTTACTTTGAATTTCGCTTTATTTATATTTTGCATACAAACGTATGATTTACTCTAGACTAAAGGGCGAAATTTCTTAAAATGTGTTTTTTGCCACGACACGAATTTCGCAATTTAGTTTTTGCCACAACGCGTCGTGCGCATTTTCATTATAGCCAGAACACGAATTTCGCAATATAGATACTTTACTGTGACAACAACGCGTTGTGTATTTTTGCTTTTCGAGCTTTACGCTCTACAACAAATTTATCTTGATCAGATATAGAAACCTTTAAACATTGAGGTCGTATTATTTTACGTAATTACTTATAAATAATTAAAATAAGTAGTTACCTCGTAAGCCTCTTGGAGGGATTTAATTAAGTGAAATATTTAGATACAAGAACAGAATTGTTCTTGGAATAAAATCTATTATACTATACATTCCCTCTCGCGTCGTAAAATGCGCATATTTTATGGTCTCGCCAAACAATTGCGGTAAATGTTTTCACCGTGACACTTCACGCATATTTATGTAAGCCCCTAACCTACTTTACTCGTTCTGTGATGAATTAAAAATAATATTAACTCGCTTGTAATTAAATTGAAAAAATATTTTACAAAGTTTTTACACGTCAACTGCTAAAACATGCTATCGAGTATAATAATTGGGAATCGTTTTGATTTCGTTTCTTAGAAATGAGGGCTGTAACATTGTGGGTATAATATGGTATCTGTCATTAATGACTTTTTCACAAAAATAAACCGATTACAAAAGTAAACTAATATTTTAAAAAATAATATTTTTCTCTAAACATTTTGAAGTCCAGTCGTCTTCGAATAATCGGTGTAAATACATAAAAATACCGACTGATTTGATAAACTTCTCTTTTTTGAAGTTGGTTAAAATGTTTACGGGGTCGAAACATTCTTTGCAAAAACGTGTCAAAAGGTTTATGTGACGTCGACTGAAGTTTTGAGTTGACGGGTCCACCCAACGTGGCAACAACAACAAACTCATTTATGGCAGATCAACAAAAAAAAAGAAATGTTTTCATGTCTTAATATAAGACAATCTCTACACATTAATATTAAAATATTAATTTAATAACTAAGTCGGTTTGTGTACAGACGGAACGCATCTTTGCTTTTTCATTCCATATCTATTAAAAATCACAAAGTTTGAAGCTGAACGAACGAAGTCGAAGAACCTCATTAAAAGTTATGTATGAACATTTCCGCTGGAATTAGATTTATAAAAATATCAAAGCTGATTCGGGTCCCTTCATTTTGAAGTTATAATTAAATAGAGCCAGACAAGATTTTTCGTAAAAAAACTTCGAATAGACCTAACGTGACAGTAATAAAGGCTGGAGCAAAGCGAAAGTCTAGCTGACTTAGCTAAGTGTGTCAAAAAGGTCAAAGGCCCGACAGTTCGTTCACTTCTCACATATTTTCATCTAAGATCGAGATCCAGGAAAAAGGCCGCATTGAAGTCAAGCGTTCAGCCTTCACAACTTTTTAGTTCTTTCAAGTTTTTTTAAAGGAATGTAGGACTTGGCATTTTGCATTCAAAGTTCTAAAGTTGGGAGATTGAAAAATTGTTCTCGACACCTGAAGCGATATTGAAATAAAAAGAGTGGGTAGTTGAGATTACTTATTCTATACCGTTGCTTATTTTGGAAATAATAAAATATTATGTATAAGGAGTAAGAATCAATACTTTGATAAAATCTTAGCAATACATTTCAGAATTAATCTCTCATAATTCTGCCAGGGCATTAATACATAGCTGTCAGACAACACGATATCACGTCTTAATATATCGACATAATATCAGAAATCGACAACGAAATACCGTTAACAATCTAGAAAGGCCCTCACCAAACTGAATAATACCAATATTTTTGACAACCAAACAAACACAACACGTCTATTTCCATTTATCCGACATATCCTATTAATTCGGTTCACTCGAAAATCGAAAGTATTAAGGTATAAATCCTTATAAATTACACGAAACCCGTAAAAAAAACTGAACCCACGTGACATGGACAGGCGTCAGGTCCACCTGGTGCCGCGAAAAAATATTAAAGCCCGTATAATTCTGTTTCGTAAGCCCCTCAAAGCCCGTTCCCACTTGTCGTGTGTCGGATACGGATTTTAATCGGGTATTCCAGTAGCAGAAAATTATATATGAAGCTGTTCACACTTTTCGTCCGATTAAAAATCGTGGATTTGTATAGAAACGCCGACATTCAATTAAAATCCGGACCTGACTCACGATAAGTGGGAATGGGCTCTTGCACTGTCGGCGTTGTGTGGCTGTGATCATGGCTTATTAATCTGTGGTAGGTGTGCGGATTTTTTGCGATTTATATTAATGTGAGTGCAAAATTTTCGGCAAAGTTTGACAACGTTAATAACTTTGTCACTTAAGCGGATAGGAAGTTAGGTAGGATTTGAGGAGAAAACATGGGGTTTTGCGTTATTTGTCTGCTTGAGATGGTTAGTGGTTTACATCAAGACTGTGTTAGTTTTGTGTGCTTGTACTAATGTACGATACATTTAATTGAGGAAATATCTTCGTTTCAACAGAACAAACAACATAGCACATTTAATGCAGTACTTAATGTTCTTCTTTCTTCTTCCTAGCATTTTTCCCGGACTTAGCCAGGGTCTGCTTTAATTTAGCCTAAGTTTTGACAGGTTACTGATTTTTACGCAGAGCGATTGCCGTCTGACCTCCGCAACCCAGAGTGTAAGCCAGTAACCATTTAGACTAGAATATTACCTACTATGAGTAACGATCGTTATCAGATGTTATTATAACAACCGGGACCGACAGCTTTACGTGCTCCCCGAGGCACGGTGGGTAGACCCACAAGGACCAGACTTAGGAACGAATGTTTATATAAATATAAACATCTGCCCCGAGCGGGAATTGAGCCCGCGACCACCGTCGTTAATAGCGCATTCAGCACCACTACACCAGAGCGGTTGTCGCAGTACTTAATGTTCTATTGAATCGAAATAATAAATTTTAATAACCTTTATTTTTCCAATAAGTGTCATTGTCATGCTTTACAATATTTGATCACATTACTCTAACAGACGAATTCTCAGATAGCTTATAATCCTTATATGGATTAAATTTCACAGTTGCAATAAGTAAAAGTCACTGAAAAACTGCTCGACATAAGACATTGATTTTAATATTACAGTATAATGAAACAAAATATTTCTGACAACTTATAAAATATAATAACATAATAATATAAATAAAAACCGTCTGCAAACTATAAGCTTTTATAATAAAAAAGTTCGAAGTTATTTCTATAAGTAAATTTTAAGCAAGAAAAACTAATTTATACTACTTATTTATTTTTATATTATTTATTTTAGACTGGTACATTTTGTTTCTCAGTAATAAAACTTTATTCTATCATCCAATATTTTAATACTGCTAAAGGCAATTATCCCAAATCACGATAAAATTTTCCAGAACTAATTTTCAACAAACAATATCTTCGGTAATAAAACTCGAATTTCCAATGTAATAACTTTCGTAAGCCGAAGATTTATAACGACAGGAAATTCGAAAACTACTTCATTAAATAGTCGCAAATTACAATAATAATAGGCCTCCATCACAAAAGCGTGGGACCGGGTTAATTGAAATATTGCTACTGAAATGAAATTTTTCCCTCATTGTTATATTATTACTTCTGATGAGCCCATTATGAGAAAATAGGGCGGCGTTACTATGCTACCTCCGGGCTTACTTCCAGAATGAGAAAATATTTCTCGAACATTACATCGCTCGCTGCGAACATTAGGATATAATTTGAGCGTAACTAATTCAGCAATGTATATTTACCTTTGAAGTTTTCTATTTACCTTATAGAAGCTGAAATGTCTGAGAGGATGAACTTTAGAAATTCCTAAAGTGACGAAGGGAGTACTCGATTTGAATGATAATAACCTAATAAACATTAATTAATTGTTGAAATGGGAAATTGTTCTGTTATCGTCGTTCATGGAATTAAATTTGACAAATGAAGTAGCGATTCCAAATTCGTTTCAAAACTTCCACAATTCTCATAACTTCTGAATTAAATTTTCCGCATCAATAACTTTACAGACTTTCGTACATCTTAATCAGATACAACCATTGAAATTAATTTTCAAAAGAACTTTATTGGACTGCTAAAAAACTTAAGAAAAGGATTGGTTGATTGATGAAAACGAAAAAAAAAATAGCATAATTTTTTATTTAATGAAATAAAATTCGTTTGAAACGGCTTAATTAACAGAAACAGACGATTCATTAAAAGGTGAAAGACGTAATGATTCCTTCAAACAATCCAAAACCTTTGACAAAGGGAATGAAAGCGAACTTAACAAATTCGAGTCAAATTAAAGACGTTTTTAAAGTGCCTTTTGAAATGAAGAGAAAAACGTAAGAAGTATATTTTCAAGAACAATTTCGCACACGATGAACATAACCAAAATAAATACCTCGTTCCAAAAGAATTAACCTTAAATTCGAATACTCGAGAAAATACGAATTTCCGAGCGCGCTCGAACCGAACAAAGCAGCTGTTGATAGCTAGTTCTCCATAATAAAAAGGCAATTCCGAAACATTCTCACGGCATATCGCCCAACAATGTTTTAAATAGATATAAAAATAAAACAGCAACGGTAAAGCTTATTTTGTTTTTCATAAGACACTGTTGCGAAGAAAATTGGTTCTGCTGTACAAATATTCTTGGCTTAGAAACACCTGGTTCCTGTCATCGAATTTATTAAAACGCGGAATATGGAAGCGGATTTTCTCCACGCCTTATTTCCTGAACCTTTTTACCAGATGCGACCTTTCCTTTAGGCTCTAAATGACATGAGAAAATACAAGGTGGATTATTCTGGCGATATTAATTTTCTTTGAGACTTTCTTTAAGGCTACTTTGCGGTTTTTCAACTCGGGTTTTTAATTACGCTGTCGTCGTTGAAGACGTAATTGTGACTTACATTTTGCTCTCCATTAGGATAATTATTACAAGGATGGCTCGCTTTTCGTGATTTTAAGACCGAAATTAGCTGATGGAGACCGTTATTTAAGAGAATTTGCTTTTAGATCCATGCTATTAATGTAAATGTTTTAGTTGCCATTTTGAAGTTAAGATATTTGTGTGATTGGATTGAATTTTTAATTCATAATACATATTAATAGCATTAATATGTATTATGAATTAAAAATTTAAATATTATTTGTAATGGGATAGAATTGTAGTAATTAAATTTTAACAATTAAATTAAATTTCATTAACTAAATTTATTTATTAATTGGATAACATTTTAATAACATATAACATACCTAATTGTAATTAAGTAATTAATAATAGACTAAATTGTTACTAATATAGGTATAAGGAAACTGTTACTAAAAAAATGGATCAAAGATGTCTTAATAAATAAATTTATTATTATTATTATTTGTACGTATCATTTATTTTTAATTCCCGAGAACAGTAGGGTTTTATAAATTTAACGTGTGTGTTTGATAACCTCTCTGTAGCATCGTAGCTCCCACGCGACCAATTTTCCAAGTGACGCCAAGTCGATTCAATTTGATTCTTATTTATAAATTGGGAATATCTAATAACTTGATGGTTATGAGTTCGTTAATTTCTAAATATATGTAAGCAACTTCTCCAGATCTGATCGATTCAATCTGTCTAGTCTTGGATTGGTAATAATTTAATTCGATTCTCTATTT
>DVXP01003466.1:0-11287 GCA_018235645.1 Junonia grisea
ATTGGTCAAGTAGTTTCGGAGCCTATTCAATACAAACAAACAAACAAATATTTCCTCTTTATAATATTAGTATAGACGATGTCGGGGGTTTTGTAAATTTTTCAAATTTACACTTGTATTTATTATGTTCTTACTTTTATTAAGTAAGTGTAAGTCCAGGAATATTAGAAAATTGACATACTTAAAAAAAAGATGTGACCTAAAATTTCAATATTTTATTGCATTGGTTTTCAACCTGTCGTTAATACCTACCTAGTTTTAAAAATATTTCACAATCAACACTCACATTTCACATCAAATGAAAGGGCTTAATGAGAGTAACTCGAAAAGTAACATAACGTCATTCTATACCTAAGATGGCGGACTATCCTAGATGGCGGAATAGTTATTTTGATGCATTTCTACAATATGGGTATCAAATAAAAGGCTTATTGAGAGTAACTCGAAAAATTATGTATATGCACGCGTGTGCGTGTGCGACTGTGTGTATTATTAGATATAATTTATAAAAAAATACCTCCCAACTCCTCCCAAGATTTTAAGGTCCTCGTGTCATATTGAATACGATGTCGGGGATTTAATAAATTTTCCAAATTTACACTTGCTTAATATGTCTCGCGACTCGCGTTTGAAAAAGAATTCCGCTTTACTCACTCAAAGAAATTTAAAATTCCGATTTGCTAAAAAAAAATCTGGCACCGCTGCACCAAACGTTGAATGATTGATGAAAAGATAAGTAAAAATTAATTATTATTTTATTTCAATTGCCATAAGTACTACTCTGTCTTTCTGCTTTCATGAGTTAAAGAAACTCTGAAATCTCAAATAATACTGAATCCATTTTAGTACTACGCGGCATAGAAAAAAATATTCCTTTTAAATTTTAAGTCTCTAAATATTACATGCCTATCTTGTTAATTTACGGCGTATGTTAGGTGTCAGCTAAACAATGAACTCTATGCTATGCTATACGTTTGAAAAAGAAAAAAAAAAAAACAGAAAATGTCGACATTAAGAGTTGTTTAGCAAGGTTGCGTTTTGTCACCAATGCTGTTTAACCTATACTCGGAAGTTCGGAAATTTCAGAATCACTGTAAGATCTAGATTACGGAGTAAATCAACACGCACAACATTAACAACCTATGAACCAAAATTAGGTATGAAGATGACATCATACTCAAATAGAATTGTCACATAAAGATCTACAACAAATTCTTGACCGAGTCAATGTTTGTAGAGAGAAAACGAGCCTGAACGTAGTGTACCTACCGGCTCTAAGTACCCATCTTTCAAAATACTACATCTGACCCATCCCTTATTTATGGAGATGCTTGGATTTGCTTGTCACAAATTAAATACATGCTTGACTTTATAGTACAGTTATTTGGAGCTATTTCTTGTAATTTACTTAGAATGTTTCCATGAGTTTTGAATATTGAGTTAGTTTAAACCGAATTTTTACTGTGCCACCAAAGATTTTTTATTTGACACGTATGGTTTTGGAAAGGGTCATATCCCTTCCCTTAATGTGATTTTTAGTTTTTTTAGCGTATAAAATTGACTTATTTTCCATAATACAGTAACTAACAGCGCCTGTAATGAATATCTGACTAATAACGCTGGTAAGCCAAAGTTACATTGTAAAATTACTTTCGTGAATTTACATTATAAAATTACATCGATGAAAGATAAATTTAATGTCATTGAACCCTTTTTTAGTGTCGTAAAAGTAATAGAGTATAAAATCAACTATACTTAATCAGTCTTAATCGTATAAACCTATTTTAAAATAACAAAAATTGCTAATTTCCATCTGGTTTGTTTTTAAAGCACTCTGTATCAGTTTCAAAAAATAATAGTTCATTATGTATTATTTGATTATTTTATCAAACAGAGAATACAAAATATTAAAGTCTTTAATAATGATCATTTCATATTTATTTTCATAGTAAAATGTGTAAAAGTAAGTATAATATAATTATTTCGAATAAGAATTCATTCTTGGAATGCAATAAATTAAGCCTTAAAATTTTTATTTAACAAGCATCGTTACTTAACAATACCAAAAACAATACTTAAATTTGGTACGAAACAAAAGCAAGCTAAAATACCAAAACTCACATTATCTTGTATGACAGCAATTTCTACAGATTAATAATGAAAATAACAGCTGACATTATTTTAACCTAGATTTTAGACACCAGACTTGGCTAAATCTAGATTTTATGTTGATCACTAAAACTAAATTTGCGATGAAACGTGAAAACAAGATAAAAACTTATATCTAATTAATTGAAGAATTTTTAAGAAGGCATGATTAAAATACAAAATAAAAACTACTTGTAATTTCTAAAACTATGACTTGCGCAAGTATATATCTACTACAGTGTGTGCCTATCTTAACAGTGCGTTAAAGAGCTATTGTTATAATCTGTGAGTATTTAACATGACATAGACAGGATGAAAGCTTACCACAGGTCCACAGATAAAGTAGTCTATAAAGTTGACAATTGAGAGGACACGGCAGAAAGTGTCGTGTGGCATGCTGAGAAATTGTTTAAAGTAGAAGATAAAATACTTTATATTGTAATAAGTGTTATATTGCAGTTATGTCAGAACACGTACTACCGGCTGAAGAGCCGATACGATTCGTGGCCCCTATAATCCAAGATAATCCGACAGGATGGGGACCCTGCGAAATGCCGGAGCAGTTTAGGGACATGCCCTACCAGCCTTTCAGTAAAGGCGATCGCTTGGGGAAGATTAGTGACTGGACTGTCGTACAAGACAAAAAATATCAGAGTAAGTACCATATCTACATAGCAAAAAAACAATTATTACAATTTTGCGAAGCCTCTTTGAGGTTATAACTTTCTTAAAGTTTATGGTTTAATTGCAAGTTTTTTCTGTTATGTGAACTACATTTAGTGAATTTCTGATACTTCAGATAAGTACGCGTCACAGTTTGGCGCTGGTTCGTCATACGCTTACTTCCACGATGAAGACGAAAGTACCTTCCATCTGGTTGACTCTACGAGAGAGCAGAAACCGCCATACCAACGCGGTCGTGCTCGTGGCCGCGCTCGCGGCGGTGCCAGAGGAGCTCGCACTCCAGGTGGCATGACTACTCTGAATAAGGTAATAACACCATAAAACAAATTTTACATTAACACAACAAACATATGAGGTTGATCAGGTCGAGAGAACAACAATAGTCTATCTGCAGAGTAAAAATTTTAAGATCCTAAATTCAAACTGCTCTAGTTCTCTGATTTCTTAAAAAGTTGTAATGCTATATAAGTTTCTTCACTCCTATCCCATAATAAATCAAGAAATTATTGTTTGTTATTTTGTGTGAAAGGCAACATGTTTGAGATGTTGAAATGAAAAATACCAGAAACTAGATTTTGTAAACAAATGTTGGTTAAGCTGTTGCTGCTCTCATGACCTCTTATATAAACCAAATGAGTTACATTACTTTTATTTATTATATTCAATGATATTCTGCTCTTTTAGCAACGAGACCGTAAACTCGGCAAGAGATGGGGCCCAAGAGGTGCTCCTATGAAAATCCGTGATGCCTCGGTTACTGTTAGACCAACCTGGGTCACTATTGAAGACATGGACTTCCCACGTCTGGCTAAGCTGTCCTTGCCCGGAATCAAAGAAGGTAATACTTACATTTTTTATTAATTGATAAGCAAATGAATTTCAATTCATAAGCAAAATATAAATTTCCCCTCAATCTTCTATAATTATTGGTTAAAAATAACATGATTATGTTAAAACATCAACAAATATGCACAAGAAAAACATGTTCTCATATGGCACAACTAAAATCAATTGAGTTATTTTTAATTTTAAAAGCCAAAAATTAAATACAAATATGTACTTTTTAACTATAAATTATAATGGCAGTTTTGTAAAGAAATAGTAGTAAATAGTTATGGTAAACAATTAAAAAAAATATACAAAAAAAAATTGTATTGTTTAGGTGAGGACATTGTATGCTGCGGAACTCTGGAATACTATGACAAGGCCTACGACCGTGTCAATGTGAAGCATGAGAAGCCTCTTCAACGTATTGACCGCATCTTCCATACGGTAACCATTAGTTTAAAGTTGACTTATCACCATTAAATACTATCATAGTAGTATTCAGTTATCAATTTGTTTAAATCTAAATAAAATGTATGAAGTATAATTATGCTTATTGCACACAACACCTAATCTATTTTTTCCATAAAGACAATATAGAAAATATTTTTCATCAGTTACACTATGCTATATATATATTGCTAACTGATCACTGTAATAATGTATTGGAAAATGGCCATTCGTTCATTCCATAAAGTTATTACTCATCATATTTGGATTATATTTCCCCTAATAAATTTTTAAGGACACCCCTTGAGAGAAGTATTTATTTATAGGAAAAAACATAACAATTATACTACATTATTAAATATTATTTATCAGGTTACAACCACTGACGACCCTGTCATTCGTCGTCTCAGTAAGACGACTGGAACTGTGTATGCTACTGATGCTATCTTGGCTACCATTATGTGCTGCACTCGCTCGAACTACTCATGGGATATTGTCATTGAGAAAATTGGTAAGTAGATAAGTGTATATTTCAGGTTTCAATTAGAATTGTATACCCAATATTCGTAAAGTTGAATAAATTAATGTCACTTATATTATTAAGGCGAAATTTTTGTGTCCATGGATATTTTTTACTCAAAAAATCAAAACCAAAATCCAACAACCATATCCAAAAATCAAAATCAAGTCACAATAGTAACTTATACCTTAGATTAGAACATTGGCTACATTCTTACCCAATAATTAAAATGTAGTGTCTTAAAAAAATCTGCTCAATTTTTACGTAAAAATGTTTGTTTGTATGTATATTAAAATTACCTGAAATGCAAAATGTTTTATTGATATGCAGTGTTTTTTTTTCTTTCTTTTTTCTTTTTTCTTTCTTTGTTCATTTTTTCAAAATGGTATACACCTATAAGTTTATAGCATAATTAATATTTTTTTCTTTTAGTAATTCAAATAAATAATCAAATTTACAGGTGACAAACTGTTCCTTGACAAGCGCGACAACACCGAGTTTGATTTGCTGACTGTGAACGAGACTTCTGTGGAGCCTCCAGCCGACGACGGGAACTCCATCAACTCGCCGCGCAACTTGGCGCTGGAAGCGACCTTCATCAATCATAACTTCAGCCAGCAGGTATAATATATGCTATAAATCTACTTCTAATTTGAGTCTTAAGAACTACCTGTTACTGTACAGTGTACATACATACATACAAATTGTTTCACCTTCTGATTTTTATATACACTTGTATAGCACTTAAAATGCAAATAATAGAAAAAGAAAATTAATATTCGTTTTTTGCCTATTAAACCTGAACTTTTTTTTAAAGGATTTTAAAGTCTACTTTTTTTATTTTGTAAAATACAATTAGTAGAGCTTGAGCTCTTAAGTAGAGTACTAAATAAAGATATAGAAGTTAATTAGATAGTTAGGTAGAGTAGTAAATTAAGAATAAATATACATATTTTTCTTTCTACATAAAATTAAAATAAAACTGTATGTCACTATCACATACACTAACACTATGTTTTTATTACAGGTTTTGAAATCGGGAACCAATGAGCCCAAGTACAAGTTTCCGGAACCGAATCCATTTGTTTCTGAGGAGGAAGAGGGCGAGGTTGCTTCTGTTGGTTACCGTTACCGCAAGTGGAACCTCAACAATGGTGTTGTAAGTGTCATTATCAGCGAAAGATTTTAGTTATTTGAGTATTAAAGACCTATTTATTGCTACTGGGCAATGTCAGCAATTTATACTGTAAAGTATAAACATTAAAAGTATTACAAAAAGTGACATTTAAATATTTAATTGTTTTATTTATTGTACGTACAAGAATAAGTGCGCTTGTGAAAAGAAGTTTTTACAAAGATATCAATTTTATGTCATAAATAGTGGTTGTTACTAAAAATAATAAAATGAGAGATTTATCTTATATTATATTCAGATTTTTAACTGTCTTCATAAAGGGAAGTTATTTTGTTAATCAAAATACATGAATATATTAAATATTTGTTAACTTCTTTTCTACTAGGTGTTGGTAGCGCGTTGCGAACATGACGCCGTGATGCAAGGTCCGCAGAACGAGACCCAGTTCCTGAGCATCAAGGCGCTCAACGAGTGGGACTCGAAGCTCGCCAACGGAGTGGAGTGGCGCCAGAAGCTCGACACCCAGCGCGGAGCCGTGCTTGCTAACGAACTGAGGAACAACTCTTGCAAGCTCGCCAAGTGGACGGTGCAGGTATGTGCTATTGTTTTTCCTTGTTATTTTATTGATTATGAATAGGTTCCAAAATATAATCAATCGTATTTGTTAGTCAACATAGCAGAACTACAAATTAGGTGCCTTTGGGGTTTTGCTTGAAATGAATTAATGAAATGGGCATAGGTGCAGATTTAAGTAGTTTGTAGACTATTTTTTTCTTAATTTTTATATGACTATATTACTGTAGGTTCTATCAAAATCTGGTCAATAATTGTCGAAGTAGAACATGTGTATGTATATCAGATTTATATTGGGTTTCGCGGTTTATAGCAAAATAATTTTATGATTATGTTATCGACCAGATCATATCGGGTTTGTCAACTCTAGTGTTAACATCCACAGGCGCTGCTGGCCGGCTCGGACCAGATCAAGTTCGGCTACGTGTCCCGCGCGCAGGTGCGCGACAACTCGCGGCACGTCATCCTCGGCACGCAGCAGTTCAAGCCGCACGAGTTCGCGGCGCAGATCAACCTGTCCATGGACAACGCCTGGGGCATCCTGCGCTGCATCATCGACATCTGCATGAAGCAGAAGGACGGTGCGTGGACGGAGATTCTGTTAACTATTTACTTTATCAACTTTTTTTGAAGTGAAAACTTCTTCGAGTTGCGTTGGGCCATTTTTATAAGCGAAAAATCTTATGGGTTCGTGTTACCACCATGCTCAAGACTGGCGCACGCCACTGTGCGTTCAAACGTTCTGAGCGCCTTACACTTTTTGGATGGGTTTCGCACATTCGTGTCACAAACGTACTTATAGCAGTCTCTGTTACTATACAATGGACGTATAGTGCTGTGTAATTGTGTATACAAATCATAAATGATATTTTTTTGCCGTTTAAAATTTTTATATCATTTAAAAAAATTATCTTAAAATATCTTTGAAAATTTTTCATTATTTATCTTTAAAATTTTAATACTAAATATTCTAATTTTTCACTTCTATGGACAGTATCTAAAACTGCCAATTTTTTAATGAGTTTTCTACAAAGGCCTTCAAAGCCTTGTCCTCCAAATTCTCATCTACATCAATAGTCAATACCACAAGGCAAAGAAATCGTTTGAAACTTTTAGATGATAATATATAATAGAGTGTGATCGCACTTTTTTTTACTTAATTGGATTATTGAGGTTATTAGCAATCCAATAAGTGGATCTGAATTCCAAGAAAATTCTAGGAATGTGAGATGTTGTTTATTTATTATTTTCGTGTTATTCCACACGCGGGGAAATAATATTAAACTTACCCCCGGCGAGGCAGAAGGTGCGGGTTCGAATCCCGCTGTGTCGCTAATTTTTGATTTGACGTTAAAGTTTATATTATTTCCCCACGTGTGGAATAACACGAAAAAAATAAAAAAACAATTTGAAATAGCATGGTGTCATCTCTCGGCAAAGAATTCATTGTGAAATGAATCTTTGAATGGTTAGGAACTCTGCAAAGATTCCTCCATAGACGGCACCACGGTCGCTTAGACCGTCCATTACATAGAAACATCAGATCAAGAATTTCGAGACAGCGTGCGAAGCGACCCATAGCTCAATCGGTCATGATATAGAGCACCTGCCCCAGCAAGGCAGACGGTGCGGGTTCGAATCCCGCTGTGTCGCTAATTTTTGATTTGATGTTACAGTTTAATGTCCGATGTTACTTTTATTTCTGTGACAATATTTTATTGACGATGTCATTATAAATTACAGGTAAATACTTGATCATGAAGGATCCGAACAAGCCTCTGATTCGTCTATACGACATTCCGGACAATACCTTCGAATCCGACGGTTCTGAGGAGAGCGGGGACGAGCCCGTGGACACGCCTTTCGCGCCGCTGTACTCTTATGGAAATAATAAGAGAATTTAGTACTATATATATTTGTATGACAACTTCAGTAGCCCTTTCTTTAAGTAATCAGTATGTATTACATATTTTTATTCAGAAAATACAATCTTTTGGTCACATCAGATGTTTTATTTTTTTATATTCAACATACAAAAATAACAATATGAAACGTATAAAATTTATACATTTTTTACATAATTTAATTCATCACAATGACTTACAAATATACAATATAAAATTTATAAAAAGGAGTTTTACAAAAGACAACTAGGAAAAATAAAATATATTTCTTATAAATGCAATATAACAATCAAAATTATTGTAACATGATAATAAAATCGAGGTCTTTGCTTTTATATACATCAAAAATATTTAATGTACTATTTTAAGATAACGTAAACTACTAGCTTTGTCTACTATAAATAGAGTTTGGTCTGTATAAAAATACATATAATTTGTACTGCATGTTTAGTTTAAACAAGTTTGTTATCACACTGTCTGCATGCGTTATGTTTATACATCATGATAAAACAGTAATATAAAAGTACATAGACAAGATATGAAATAAGCATGTTCAAGGTTATTGAAAATTACTTCAAAATTTATTAAGAAATTGGTACAATTGTGAGCAAAGATTATTTTGGCGAGATCGATCTCTTCGTTCGATTCGTTAACTATCTTATATCTGTTCTTATTATCAATTTGTTCCTATAAAAGTTCCTAGGAGGGCATCCCGTTTCCAATTCCGTGTTGATTAACATCTAATTTTAAAATAAATGAAAATAGGAATCCTGGATAATTTCTGTTCACAAACAATTTTATGTTGCATATAATATCAACGGGACTTCTTAATTTTTCGACATAATATACCTACATATTATTATAAACTTCCATAAAAAAATTACCTAACAAATTATTTTCATTTAATTGATTATTTTGTATATATAATAGATGCATATAAAATCACATAAACAGTAAAAATAAAAACGTGATATATTAAGCTATAATCATAATTTTTTACAAAATATCATTTATGAGATAAGTACCTATCAAATGAGTTGTAGCACCATTGTATTTATAATTATAAAAAATTCAATCACATTTAAAATACCTGAAAGCAGGCTGCATATAAAACGTATGTTTTCAAGTTAGTCAAAATCGAATATTTGAAATAAATTATAAAATTTACATATTTATGTACATATATCATTTGTTGAGCCTTTCAACTTCTTCAGAGTGCAAAGTCTCTTGGACCTCCTCTAGAGTCTTTCCTTTCGTTTCAGGAACAAAGAAATACGTGAAAAACACGCCTATATACGCTACACTAGCGAACAACCAAAACACTGTGTAAAGACCGAAAGCATCTTTGACACTCTGATACAACTTTGTAACGATGAAATTAAATATACAAGCCATCATCGTCGCTAGACTTGACGCTAAAGTTTTAACATTTATAGGAAATAGTTCCGCTTGTAATATATAAGGTATATTGCCTAGTCCGATGGCATATAATATGTTGAAACTTAAGACTCCTATAATAGGTAACAGCCATAAAGATGACATGATCTCTGAGCTCACTTCGAGTGAAGTGAGTAAGAAGAAATATACACCTACTAGCGTCAAAGAAATGGCTACTCCAAACGAAGATATAAATAAAAGAATTCTTCTACCAAAATATCTGCACAGAAATGTTGCTGTTATACCTGAAACAAAAATGTTCAGTTACATTTTTAATTGCTATTTGTACCTTCAAAAAAGGAGGGTATCAATTCGACCTCATAATTAAATTAAATTTAAATTTTTGGTATAATTATGTGAGTCTATATTATCTTCCACGCGAACACCGGTGACTGACGCTAGAGTTATGTTAGAGTAGCATTTATCTGATGCGGTGTGTCGTAAATTCATTCGTTAGATACACACTATTCCCAAATGTTATGATGCAGCAGCACTTGTGGGTATGTTGTGGGTAAACATGTATGATGCGTTTCCGACTCGTCGCGACACAAAACGCGAGACAAGTGTAACTCTAGCATGACGTGACACTCAACGTGTTAAATTCTTAAATTGGTTATTCGTACATATAAAGCAAATTCATTCAGTAATAATATGTTTATTGTGTCTGAAGTCACAAGGAGCAAAGTCCACCGGAGGATTATGTTCAACCTTGTTAGAGATAAAACGCGAATTGTTACTATCTCATCTGAAACGTTTGAAGTGCATTTACCTATAAATGATATTAATCTTATCAGACACTAATGGACTTTGACTAGGTAAAATTAGGTAGTAACAGAAAGTAATTTACCCAAAAAGGAATCTTCAGCATATTTAGAATATTATACATTACTACTAAATTTAAATACTTTGGTAGGTTACATATTACATATGTACCTACCAAAGCATTTAAATTTTAGTAAAATGTTGGTATAATGTACATATTTTTTATTATATAGGTATAAGGATAATGACAAATGTTCCAAGCATTGAAAAAATGTAAGCTATGCAAATATTTTATAACAGATTTTAAATAACCGTAGATAACAAACAAAAGAGTTTATAAAATTATAATCATCTTCCGATAGATGTTATTTGATGAAAAACTTTGATACGAAAATATTTTATCTTCCAACAATATTCAAAGAACAATATTAAAAGAACAAAGAAAGAAATAAAAAGTATCTAACAATTACCTGCACCAAGTTGAACGAATCCATACAATATGCTGACTAACGGCCCAGAAATCCCGGTGTTTCGCCTGAATATCAGTTCGACATATGACTGTATCGCCAAACTACCGGTCATATATTGTAATACTTTGAGACCTGTAAGTATAATGTTAATAGCATTATTACATAATAGGATAACATATCGATGGCCATCTCAAAAAAGGCGAACGTTTCTAAGTATGCATGTTTGTTGCTCCTTCAAGCCAAAACGGCTAAACCCGTTTAGAACTTTAAAGTGGTGATATACATTAAATACATTTTATCCTTAAATAATTAGCCAAGTGCGTGTCGAGCCACGCGCATGAAGGGTTCCGTAGTTTCCCTCATAATATACGAATATTCA